>CAJHNH020001231.1:93082-187409 GCA_905116865.2 Candidula unifasciata | reverse complement strand
TTTAAGGTGACAAGCAACAATCAAACTTCATGTCTCCATTCGTTAGGTGGCGCTTGATGTTGCATGCGCATGTGCAAAACAGAAACAAAATGGCTACTGTACTCACGGAATTCACCCTTAAATAACAACGTGCTGGTTGTTGTTTTTTTTTTTTTTTTTTTGGGGGGGGGAGGTGGGAGGGGGTGATTTGGGATTTGTAAAGGGGGAGGCAAAAAGGCTGCATGCAAAGGACATTCACAAGGGGATTCTTTTTGTTTATGCTGACAAATATTTATCCCATAAAGCGGTTTATGGCTGGGTAAACAATTTTTCCCAAGGACGCTCTGCGATTGTTGATGAAGTCCGATATGGTCGTCCTGTTGAGATTGCAACAGATGCATCTGTGCAGCGGGTGGAGAAAATGATGAAAGGTGACAGGCGAGTAACGGTTGACTCTGCAGCAGCTGCAATAAGGTGCTCATATGGCTTTTGGTCTTCTGAAAATCCACCTTGGCGGGACACAGTTCACGAGTGGCGCAGAAATTGTATGTGAAGTGAAAATGTGGCTTAGAAAGCAGAGCACGCAGCTCTATGCAGCAGGCTTAGGAAGACTTTTGAACTACCAACTGGCCAATCAAAATTCAAGGCCAAAATTTACTTAAGTTAGTTTTAATTTTTACTTAGCAATGGGACAGACAAATCTAATACGGCATATATGCTGACAGTTTGTTGAAGACTTGAAGTGTTGTTTCCTCCTGGCCACGGATTGCTGAAGCATTTACCTCATATCCAGACTTGAAGTCAAGGGTTCTATTGTCCTGCTACTGAGCTTAATGTGTGGTGTGTTACAGTGGGTTGTGCATTGCATTTGGAATGCTTTCTGCCTGATAACTCAGCGGTCTGTGTGGTGACCTGTACATTCTATAAATGTCTTTTGGCCGATTTTAACAACTGGTGTTGTGCCCTTTGTAAGGGGAACAGTGAATAGCGTTGTGTGTAAATTTCACTAGCTAAATTAGGGATGCAATTGTGGGACCATCTGTAATGTTGGAACCCTTACACTTTCCTTTTTTGTATTAAATAATACTATTAGTAATATGTTAGTGATAATAATTTACCCAGTAGACTTATATTGACTGGGTCCTTAAAACCTTGTTTGACAAAACAAACGATGTTGATTATGTTTGTTACCAAGCCAAAAACATCAATAGTTTGACAAACAACAGTGTAGACGACCCATTGAAACACCAGTGTTGTGTAAGCACTTATGGAAAGAGGGAAGATAGTCTTGTATCTAAATACGCCATCCACATCGCTAGGTACTTGTGAGTTGTTTTCTGGGGCGTTCATTTCTGGAATAATAACTGTAAATAAATATATAAATACACAAACATTTAATAGTACATGTTATAATATGATAAAGTATGATTTGATAGCTAGTTAGTACCAGTAAACCAGTACCACAGCATTTCAATTCCCATGACCAAAAAGGTGTCCACGACATGGAGGTGACAGCCATTAAATCTAGCCATTCCAGCGACAGAGTTCGCAAGTCTCTCGAAAATCGGTTTTTTTTTTTACACCTGCCAACACAGCTTCATCTAAACCCTAGGGCGCTTCACTGCCTACACAGTTTATCTTATCCTCGAGTGACAGCCCCCTGGCGTATCCCCAAATATCTATTTTCAAGGCCAAACGGGGCTTGCCAGACTGTTGTCTTGACATCGACCTGGCTGAAACGAAATACGAAGATGATAAGTGATATTATGTATTTGTGTAGTAATATCAATTATATTTAAGTGTTGAAGAAGGCTCCATAGCCGCATAGTTCATGTTTTGTTTATGGTTGTTGTATGTTGAAGCTCGCTGATATACTTTTCGTTCAGTGTTATGTCTTTCCTTACCGGATATCGAACTATTTAGTCCATAAATGTCAGGATGCCCTCAGTAAATTAGCAGCGTATAGCCACTGACGACTCCAGTTCTGTGTTGGTTTCTTATTCCTCTTTGGCTTCATGTATAGTGCTCTCGTTTGACCACACCCCGTTTAACATGTTGTTCTTGCACCGTGGTCATGTTTGCATATTCACTTGGTTCTCGCAAACGTCTCAGTTTTTGTGGAGTATTCAGTATATCAGCCTAGTCCATGACACGTCCTCCCTCCACAGTAACCTCACCTATAAGCCTGTCAGCTTGCTTGTTTCTTTGCACGCGTTTTTGACACGTTTATGAGACTGGCATATTTCAGCGCCGACCACCTCTGAGATTCAAACAACTGTCTTTGGACCCAGTCTATTTCTATCTTTATGAGCATACTCACTGAGTCCAAATACAATGCAATACAATGCAATGCATTAATATAATATAATATAATATAATATAATATAATATAATATAATATAATATAATATAATATAATATAATATAAAAATATAATATAATATAATATAATATAATATAATATAATATAATATAATATAATATAATATAATAAGAATATAATATAATATAATATAATATAATATAATTGATATGTAATATAATATATTATAATATACTATAATATAATTCATCCTAATATAAATATAATATAATATGTAATATGTATAAATATACATAGTATACTAATAAATATAATATAATATAATATAAATAAAATATAAATATACTATAATATAATATAATATAATATAATATAATATAATTAATATAATATAATAATAATATCATACAACTATCATATAATACCATATAATATATATAGTATATTATAATATAATATAATACCGTATAATATCATATAATGTAATATAATATAATATAATATAATATAATATAATATAATATAAATCAACATCAAGAAGCATATCTATAAATATAATAAAACAAGAATATAATATAATATAATCTAATCTAATATAATATAAGATAATATAATCTACTTATAAATAATATAAAGAAATCGTAATATACCCATTTAAAAAAATAAATATATTCCATGTAATATGTATATAATAGTATATAATATAATATAGTCTTATAATATAACACAATAGTGCCTGGATCTGTTTTTCTAAGCCTTTCAGCTATTTGGCTGTCGTTAAGCAACCGCGGATTTTCATCTGGGATCGTGTTATGTTATGACGTGAAACTCTTCTTGAAGCAATGGCCACTTATATTTGCAATGAAAACATTCAATTTTTTCACCTATTATTATTTGTTTACCTGTGCAAATAATCATACCGACTAGAAGCCAGCTTTTTGTTTCCAGCCGTTGTATGGATCCCTCTTTGAAAATAAATTAGTTTCTTTTTTAGTCCATCACAAGTCAAAGGTTAAATTTAAAGCCGGCTTTACTTCAACCGATTGTATCCCATGTGTTCTCTCTCTCTCTCTCTCTCTCTCTCTCTCTCTCTCTCTCTGTCTCTCTCGCTCTCTCTCTCTCTCTCTCTCTCTCTCTCTCTCTCTCTCTCTCTCTCTCTCTCTCTGTGCAGAAAAAGCTAGTAGTCTGCCAAGAGTGTCATGCAATGAATGAACACTGTAGCACTGACGACTGATTCTCATCGGTCTCCGGGCTAAAAATTTGCACTCGGTGAACCAAACTACGCAGCCGCTAAACGAACCCACACTTTTAGAGTGAGGGGCAAACAGTTTTACCACTAGGTCACGGATAAGCTTGGTTGAACATTACTTTGTCGTCTATGACTTTTAAAATTCACAAGTGACAGATGGTTGATACTGCCAATATTGGCACGACAAGTTCTTGCACAGAGTGGTGATGACATTTGGACACAACTGCTTGGAGGATCTAGCTCGCGGTCATTTCTGATATATCTTTCTTGAAATACTGATACTGTTCTGGCTGCTTCACATGCCACCGCTCCCCGAAGAGAAAGAAGAACAAAGGGCAATTTTTACGCAGATAAGATACTAGATTTATATTTTTGTGGACCAATTGGTAATGGATGGGTTGGGGGGTCTGTTACAAACACAGGGTAGCCTTTGCATCACACACATAAACGGGAAAAAAACTAGGTAGTTAGGTTGGTTCGCCTGAAAGCGGGGAGTGATTTTTTTTTTTAAAAGCCGCTAAGTGCGCGATGTGACCTCACATGACCATCGGTTGTTTACGTAACATACCTTCGTCTTTGCCTCCCACGCAAACTTATTTTGGAACGCTTCTGGTATGCAGGGAGATTTAATGGGTTCTGAAATTTGCAATTCTGGTTGCATCTTTCCATGTTAATATCTATGATCTTCGTCTTCTTCTCCTGTCGTCTCTTTATTCTTCTTCTCTCTTCTTCGTCTTCTTGTTCTTCTTCTTTTTCGGCGTTTTTCTGGGGCTCTCTGCTTCTTCTTCTTCTTCTCTCTTCTTCTTCTTCTTGCTTCTTCTTTCTTCTTCTTCGCTTCTTCTTCTATTCTTCTTCTTCTTCTTCTTCTTCTTCTTCTCTTCTTGTCTTCTTCTTCTTCTTCCTCTGCCGCTTCCCCTACTTCTTCTGCTATCGTCTTCTTCTTCGTCCCTTGCCTTTTTCTTTCGTCACTTCCCGCCTTTTAACACCGCTCAGGGTTCCAATTAAGATATGTGGTTTTGATTCTTGCTCTACTAGACTCCTTGACCATGGACACACTGTATACTTATACAATTTGTTTCTAACGTTTTCATTCCATGTTTCTCTCGGTTACCTCGTGCGCTCATTTGTGAGGGCATTTTATGATATGTTGTTCAGACACCACACCCCACCCCATACCAACACACAAATTCATTTTTTAATTTGGCGGTAGATTGGCCTCATGCCCCTGTTGTGGCCATTGCCATAATTTTGTTTTGACATAATTTTTTTTTTTTTTGTACACCTGTAGCAATTAGAGTTGACTCTTCTCAGTTTAATCCACACACACACCAAAAACTCATAATGAAGTCAGTCGTTTTCCCTGATAGCTGAAGGCGCATCTTTATTGGAACATGTAATGAAAAAAATGAATTGAACTTAAAAACTCAAAAATTGAAACACTATAATATTATGCTAATGGATGGCATGCCAAAACAGATTCCAGACGATACGATTGCATGGGCTGACATATCTCTAGACAGATTTGGTTTGTGTTCTTGTGTTTTTGGGGATGTTATATTGTATTATTTTTGTTTTTTGTTGTTTCTGGGTGTTTTTGTTGTTTTTGTTGTTGTTGCTGTTGTTGGTTCTTCTTGCGTTTTCTCGTCGGTTTCTTCTTTTTTCTCTTCTGCTTTCTCCTCCTACTCTTTAGCTGCTTCGACCCTAATACGGTTTGTTGACGTGTTAGCGTTGTGGTTTATATCCAGGACTACTACATATGGTATCTGTGCCTTTCTGCCGAACCCACAGACTTGATCAATCCTGTTTATTAGTAGCTTGCTAACCGCCATGCTGGCAGGGTTTGGTGTGTATGTTTAATACCCCCCCCCCCTCTTCCTCCCATAAGGAGAGCACCCAGAACTAACAAGTTTAAAAGAGGGCAAACGTATCCATATGGAAATGAGAGGGCATTAACAGGCACATTAGGTCCGAGTGTAGACGGCATACTTAACTCCCCCTCAAATGCCCAAAGGATCCACAGGAAGGGAGTGCACCTTTTAAGTCTTCTAAACAAAGTGTAAATTCTCCTAGTGGAAAATCGATTATACCTTTCAATTCGAGTATTTATTTGAACATATCAAAACATGAGGCCCTGTACTGCCAACCCTGTCTGCCAATAATTAACAACAACAAAATAAAATACAGAGTGTGAAGAGTTCTCTACTATGTCGATTTAATTCGTAGTATAACATACGTATGTGTCGGTGCAATTTCAAACTGTCGTGCAAACGAAAGAGGCAAGTATTAGTGAGTGTGACAATATAATAATGCGCGAGTACCATCTCTAATTATACAACTATCTTTGTATGGAAGTGAACTGTGGGAGCAGGGAAATGAAGGAAGGAGGGGAAAAATACTACTGTCTATCTATCTATGAGTTTGCATCCAGCGAAAAAACTGTTATTATTAACATATGTAATCTGATTTCTGCGGTACATGTTTTGTAATCTGATGTTTTACAGATGTTACTTTATGAATGTTACTTTATGTACAAGTATTGTTATCATCACACAATATGACATTTGAATTACAATTACATTGAGGCATGGAATAACAGTACTATAATTTACTTCAGGGGCATACAGCTACCATGATAGCAACTAACAGAACCGGCTGCATTAAAATGCAAAATATCACCTCAAATAAAATGAAAATAATATCTATACAAACGTGCATGTGTTACAACTATTTGCATACATTTTGTGAGTGTTAATCCTGGTTGTATATTTAGGACATCGGGGAAATATTAAAGGAGCCTTGTTTTACAGCATCCACATTTCATATTGATGTGGTTAATACAAAACAAGCAGTGACTGTCTTTATAACATAAACTGTACATAGAATGAATTTAGGTTTTTATTTATGCAAACACATATGTCCAGAGTGGCAAAAAGCGAATGGGGTCTACATTCCCAAAGAGCAGGACTCGAAGAGTCTTTCTCAATTCAGGTCCATCTCGCTGTTGAATGTAAAATTAGGGTAAAATATTCTTCTTGGTCATGGCTCGCCGGTTCACACAGTATCTGATGGCTAACAAGTACATCGATACGAGTGTTCAGAAGGGTGGTATTCCGGGCGTTCCTGGGTGCCTTGAACACGCGACCATGATTTGGGAGGCTATCCAGAGAGCCAAGCATGAGAGCACCTAATTGCACGTAATATGGTTGGACTTAGCCAACACCTACGGGACAGTTCCCCTGTAGGCTACTGTGGCGAGCCCTTCGCATGTTCCAGTACCGGCACAGATCAACGAAATGATCGAGCAATATTTCTCCAAGTTCGCTTTGCGCTTCTCTACCTCGATGTTTACCACGAGGTGGACTGAGCTACAAATTGGGATAGCTATGGGCTGTACGATCCCACAATACTGTTTGTCATGGCCATGCAGATCATGTTGGACAGGCGGCCGGCTACGGACAGGGCCTTCAAACTGGGGATCACTGGATGCCGCCACTACGCGCATTTATGGATGACACGACTGTAATCACGGGCAGCGATGAGTCTGCCCGCACGATCCTGAAAATATTGCACGCGGTGGTCCAATGGAGCGGTATGCAGTTCAAACCGCAGAAGTCGAGGAGTCTGTCAATCCTTAAGGGCAAGGTGTCGGCAATCAGTTTTACGGTGGCAAGGAACAAGATCCCCACGGTTCTGGAGGAACCGGTGAAGAGCCTTGGTCGCGTTTACGATTCGAAGTTATATGATAGAGCGATAAAATTGAAGGAAATATTGGGATACACTCAAACCGACCGTCGAGGCCTAGGTCACGGGAAGGTCAGTTGGTGGTCAAAAGCCACAGCCAAAGAGCGCCGAGACATGGTAATACAACAGGTTAGGGGCAACGAAAACGAGGTTCGTTTCCAGAAAGCAGCTCAGCAGTCGCAACAGGGCCATTGGGTCAGCCTGGAGAGCGCATTTCCAAGAGTACTCACATGGGGTGAGATCTGGCGAATGACCTTGCTGCGACTGAGCTTTATCGTTTGTTTGGCGAATGATGTATTACTGTCCGGTGTTAACATGGTTAAGTGGTCTGCGACTAACGATCCGACTTGCCCGTTGTGCAAAGCGAAGCAGACGCTTGAACACGTTCTGTCCGCATGCAGGAAAGCTCTAGGTCAAGGCAGATATACCTGGCGACACAACAAGGTGATAAAAGAGTTAGCAGCCGTTGTTGACCAGGCTAGGATGCGGGCCAACGTGAGGGCCAGTCCTACCATCGTCCCCATACGTTTCCTCAAGGCTGGGCACATTCATAAAGGTAAGATCAACCGAGGCGCATTCGCTCCATCTATGCTAGACTCTGCGAGGGACTGGTTTTTTTTTTTTTTTTTTTTTTTAAACGTATCCAGAAACCATAAGTTGTAAACCCTTTGGCTCGGTACTATGGATATCGCAACCCTTCGGCATTAATTCCATTATAGGTACCGGTAATCTGGGAGAAATGTGGCTTTTCTGCCTACCCCCGGGAGTGAACCCGGACCACAAGGAGTTCGTCACCCGACAGTCAGGTTTAACCAACTTCGCTAGAGAGCCGGGCAAGAGGGACTGGTTACTAGCGGTTGATCTGCTGGGCCATGAAAGGTACCCTGAGTTAATCCGGAAGACCGGCCTGCGACCTGACATAGTTCTCCACTCTGCGGAGAAACGCAGCTCATCCTGATTGAGCTGACCGTCCCGTGTGAGTCGCGTATAGACGAGAATCCATGTATAAGCTCTCGAAATACTGTGACTTAGCAGCCGGTCTGAGGAGAGACGAGGCGTACACAGTACGTGTCTTTGCCGTCGAAGTGGGAGCGAGAGGCCTCGTCTTTACTTCACTCTACAATATGGTTAAGGAACGGAAACGAACACTCAAAAAACTGGGAGAGGCAGCCTAAAGGGCCTCTAGCTGGCTTTGGACGCAACGCAACAACGTAGGGGACGGGCCTCGGTGAGCTGGTCCGGGTCTCTAGTGGAAAAGAGTTTCTCACCCCTTTGAAAGTTCATCGTGTCCGAATTGTCTGCCAGTGTTCCTCTGCCACCTGCTAACAAAAGTCCGACATGTGTCCGGTATACCCATCGTAAGCTTGTCGCTCGGTCGTCGCTCTAATTATGCTACCGCGACGACTTCTTATCTCACAATATCTTCTGCAAATCACCAAGTCGTCTTGTTCCTATCCGAAAAGAAAGCACCATCCGGTAATTTCGTGCAGCAGGGAAACCAACCCTGACCTTGATGAACTCAGGTTTGTCGACGAAAGATTACTTCTACTGATGATTGGTAGATCCCTGCTGTACATGCTCCCCTGTGGAGTTTATTCCTATATACACAGACACAAGTCGGCTTCTGTGGCTTAGGCGTTGCGAACGCACTTCGTAATGTCGTGGTGTCGGGTTCGATCCTTGCTGCGGACGGTTTTGTCTTGCGATGGCTTCGACCGTGGTATCGAGAGCCGACCGTCCAGGGAGCAATGGCAAACTACTGGACGTAAATGTGCATAGGAAAGCCACAACAGCAAGAAAGTGCTGGGGTTGGTTCTTCAACGTCCTATGAAGGAAAAGCAAATAATTCAATACACACGCCATTGGTGCATGGCCAATATAGTTGTAGATCCACAATTTTGCACCAACATGTTTTTCAATATCCGGTAAAGTCGGCTTTAGTCAGGAAGCCTGTGTCATTAGGAGACAATATCAACAACAAATAATAAATGTCCGAAAAAAAAAAAAAAACTCAATAATGCGGACACAAACAATACATTGCACAAGCTATTTATTGCCAGACAAATTTCGCTGCATCTCGTCACGTGCTTTACTACAAAGTTACATCAACATAAAATGAAGCACAAAAAATGAATAAATCTAACTGAAACGTGAATAGCTTCTTTCGATGCATCATAATAGTCTAGTCACCGGAAGTTCACTCTAGTCACTATCATTAACTTACCAGGGTAGCTTCACATTTACTATAAATTCGGTCTGCTTAAAAAGTAGGGGGTTTATAAATATTGTTTTCATTTTTAGAGTTTTGGCCATTCTCAGCAGTCGCCTGTTCGGTGTGTGGTAAACCACATGGAACGTGCTGCCCTTGTCAACTACGTGAGCGGAATAAAGTTGATTGTTTGTTTTAGTATCCAGAAGCCACGAGTTGTTAACCCTTAGGCTCGGTATTATGGATATCGTAACCTTTCGGCCTTGATTCCATTGTAAATACCGTAAATTTGAAATGTGGCTTTCCTGCCTACCCCCCGGACCACAAGGAGTTCGTCACCCGGTCTCCGCTCAATCCGGTTTAGCCAACTACGCTAGAGAGCCGGCAGCGGAATTAAGTAAATGACGTCATATAGAAGAAATGTGTTCTTTTCTTCTTGCCTGGCCTCGACACATTGGAAGAATACCTTAACTGTACATAGAGGGATGTGGGTATATGCTCTCTCACTCTATTTCCAAGCGATCTCTCCGTTTAACTGATGTAAGTCAACTCGCACTTACATGCAAGAAAATATAATGCGACTACTAAATAGATTTAAAGGGGTATGATGGTAGCAATATGTTTTTGTTTTTTTCCAGATCCAAATAAGCTTGCAAATTCATCCACTAAGTGAAAGTTAATTTTAACTTGAAACATATAAAAAACATTTCTCAACAAACCAACACACACACGCGCGCCCGCGCATATATGTCTATAAAAACGATCAAAGAAACAAATAAACAATGCGAAATATAATCAAACAAAGGAATTTGGGGGGGGGGGGGGTGGCAGTGCGTCAACATCACTGCTAATAGGGAGTAAATTAGCAGTAAAGATTAGTGTAGCCGGACACGAAAGGCACGCCAGATATACCAAATGCCTATTCATCCAGCATAGAACATGCATTTTTAGCTGTTGGATGCAGATGCATATTCTGAGCAGGGAATTTGAGCAAGTAGTGACGTGTCCCGAGTGCCAAAAGGATAACCCAACTCTTAACTCAGATATCCCCGTGTGGGTTCCGGGGTCCCATTGTGGGGAGGACAAGAAAAGACTCACTGACTCTCCAACATGAATGTCGTAATAGTCGACTAGATGGGAGCTTTCTTCGAAGTCGAAGTTTTTTTGCTTCAGAGGTAGGGAACAAATAACCTGCATACTGATAAATAAGATCTGTAAGATGTGCATGCAACACTCAGTTCTGAACAAAGGTAAATCCAGAGGTGGACGAACAACCAAAACCTTCCGCTGGGGTTTACCGACAGTGAAGAAGACAAAAATAAAATTATCATACCTATGAGTGAGTGCCTTTAATTTCCAATGCGAACATATATTTCAAGTGTATTCGAATCTAGGGTGGCACACGAATATATTGTATCGAATTCGTTACTAGCCATGGTTATGAACTTAGCGATGTAAAAAAAAAAAAAAATGATACTCCGACTCTACAGGAGCATTTTGCCAGTTCTTCTTTATGGAGCAGAATGCTGAAGAGTAACCAAAAAGGATGCCCACAAGCTATCCACCTTCCACCACACATGTCCACGTAGAATTCTCAAAATTTTCTGGTCAGATACAATCTCGAACACTCAACTACTTCAAGTCACAAACCAAGAAACTCTAGACAGTATGATAACCAAAGGAAGATGGAAATGGTTTGGCCACGTTAGGAGAATTATTCCTGATATACTTGCCAAAAAACAACTCTCACATGGTTACAAGAGGGAAAGAGAAGGAAGGGGCGCCCAAAGACAACATGAAGACGAATGATGGAAAGTGACCTGCATGTGGCATCTCTGAGATGGAAAACTGCACTGAAGATTGCACAAGATAGGAAAGCATGGAAAGTCCTCTCTGAAGCCTCATGTGCCACTAGGCATAACGAGAACTGATGATGATGGAAACAAATGATGACCAGAAAATACCGACATCGAATGGGTTGAATTTACACAACTGTAGATTCTTGATATTTAAGATGATACTGTGCTGTAAAGTATGAACAGCAATTACATGCAAAGAATAGCATATGAGTGTGCATATAGCAACAATGTCAGACTTATAAGAGCCTACAGAAAACACATAATTATCAGCTGTTTAGTTTTAAAAGCAAGTTATGTAGTTCCCCAACAACACCCCCCCCTCCCCCTTTTTAAACTTTTGTTAGTATTTCAATTTTAACATATGCCAGTGACATTGGAAGAACCAATATTACCGTGCAATGTAATATATGAGGAGAAGAGAAAGGGGGAAAAGGAGGGAGGGGGGGGGGGGGGGGTTTGAATTTGAATGAATTCAAGAAACACGAAGAATTTAAAGAAAGTGAATAACCGTCGATATAAAAAGTTTAAGACAAAGAAGAAAGAGATACATCTGTCACAACGTGACTTAAAGTAAACAGAATATAACCAAACAGGCAGTAAAATGGGAATTAAACAAGTGAGAAAAATAGGATGCCCAAGAAATGTCCTAAACAAAAGTTAATAATAGCGTGCAAGATATTGGATTAATGATATCGCAGAAGATTAGAATAAAACTAAAATTAGCTCCTTCTATCCCAAGAAACATGCCCTGTGCGTCCATCTATTATTTGCCTGTATCAAACAAGACATGGTGTGCGATTTTAAATTGTATATTTAGTCTACTAAAGACAACTATCCAAATATTATAATTGCAGTTCACCATTTGTTGGCAGTTTCAAGGTAATGGGGTGATTTTGTTTCATTACAGCTACTATTTTTTTTCCAACTTTTTGTGAATTACTCCTGGAACTTTAAGAGTTTCGGGGGGAAAAAAAGCTGTGAGACCTTTCTGGCATATAAACGGCATACAAGGATATGTATTTGTGAGTGTGTGTTTCTGTTGGGTGTGTGTTTGTATGTGTGTGTGTTATTATCACCAGCTAGGCCACTGCATATTGGATACACCTATGTGTTCTCACTCCTTCCACGTAGCAGCCATCCAAAGGTTGACAGTTGCTATGTAAGTAAAGCCAAGAAACTTTTTCCACGCCTTCAGATGTATTGGGTATATAGGGCTAGACCTATATTTTATAGACCAAACAGCACTTGGTGAGTGATGTTTAAATTACGTCGGCCGCCTTTACTTCACAGGACTACCTAGTACCAACTCAAGGCTGGGTCGACCTGTGAGCCAAAGTCATTTTTGACAAAAGTCCAGCTGCCATCAGAACCCGAACCCACGACCTTCCGATCTGCAGGCGAGCGTACTGTTGCTATGTGAAGTTAGTTATATAGTGTCACGTCATGGCTGAATATCCTCGCCGATTCTCATGCAGGAATCCACAAACCACTGTGGGTAAAGGTTAATTGTATGTGTGTTTTGTACTGATAGCACTCCTCTTGACACCTCTGCCGAAGTCAACGTAAGGAGTGCTGCCAAATCGCGTGCAGCTGGAATCGAAAGGGGTACCTTGGAATTATAAAGGGTGTTCGCAACGCCGATTGTCAGGCGCACACTAATATCCACTTAGTGTGTGACAGAAATGGTCGTCATCACTTGTCATGGATGAACAATTTAAATTATGATCTGTCAACTATGACGGTTAACTCTTTTAGCATCAATCAACTCACCATACGTTCCTTGACCATTTCAAAGATAATGTATTATCCTTGCAGACTTCTGTCATAGACAGTTAGTATAGTAAACCTTTGTATCAGAACTGTTAGTTGAACTACTTCTAGCCTAAAGTGTATTTGCTGAACTCCTTTAGGCATAATTATTTATTGACTTTCAAAGTTGGAATGCATCAGCCCAAGAGGTGAGGAACTAACAGTCTGCATACCAGTAAGCCAGATCTGTAAAATGGATATGCACACAAGACTCAGGTTCTGGAACATGACTAGAGTCGAGGAGGGGATGAGCAACCAAAACTTTCCGCTGGCATTTACAGTCGGTGAGCACAAAGAGACAGTGATCACATGCCTTATGCATTAGGGTGTAGTCAGACACACATAGCTTAAGCACTGAGGTGTAGTCAGAGGCACATAGATTATACATCGGTGTGTAGTCTGAGGCGCATAGATTATACATTGGGGTGGAATCAGAGGCACATAAATTATGCATTGCGGTGGAGTCAGAGGCACATAAATTATGCAATGGGGTGGAGTCATAGGCACATAGATTATGCACTGTGGTGGAGTCAGAGACACATAGATTATGCATTAGGGTGTAGTCAGAGGCACATTCATTATACACAAATCATTCACACAAATCATTCATTGGGGTGGAGTCAGAGATTATGCAATGAGGTGTAGTCAGACGCACATAGATTAGGAATTGGGTTCTAGTCAGATGCACTTAGCTTAAGCACTGGGTGTAGTCAGAGGCACATAGATTATGTATTGAGGTGGAGTCAGAGGCACATAGATTATGCATTGGGGTGGAGTCGGAGGCAATAGATGATATACTGAGGTGTAGTCAGAGGCACGTAGATTAAGCACTGGGGTGTAGTCTGAGGCACATAGATTATGCACTGGGGTGTAGTCTGAGGCACATAGATTATGCCCCGGGGTGTAGTCTGAGGCACATAGATTATGCACTGGGGTGTAGTCTGAGGCACATAGATTATGCACTGGGGTGTAGTCTGAGGCACATAGATTATGCACTGGGGTGTAGTCAGAGGAAAATAGATTATGCATTGGGGCGGAGTCTGAGGCACATAGCTTAAGCACTGGGGTGTAGTCTGAGGCACATAGATTATGCACTGGGGTGTAGTCAGAGGCACATAGATTATGTATTGAGGTGGAGTCAGAGGCACATAGATTATGCATTGGGGCAGAGTCTGAGGCACATAGATTATGCTCTGTGGTGGAGTCAGAGGCACAAAAATTATGCAATGGGGTGGAGTCAGAGGCACATAGATTATGCACTGGGTGTAGTGAGAGACACAAAGCAAGTCTGGTTATGAACTGTTAAAAACAAAAACAGCAACAACAACAACAACAACAACAAAAACTGACAGGTTATTGTCATTACCATGCCAATACTCAGCCATTCCAATCACAAGAACAAAACAATAACTACAGAGACATATCTGTGGCACAAAACCTGGCATACTAACTGCAAGCACTGTGAAAATAAAATCCATTGTATTGCATTAGGTATCAGCAGTAAGAATCAATCCATGAGCTCAGAAAATTTATTCTTACAACAGAATAGTATCGACACGAGTGCAACTTATTGTTAACTAATTGAATATCGAAACAATAATCTGACGTGCAGTATCTGTAGTAGTCTTATGTATTATTAACAAATTTTTAACCTCTCTGAACCAATAAAGTGGGTTGGCCATCTAGTTATAATACAACCAGAGCAAACTGCACAGCAAACATTCTACAGCAGCAAATGTGGGCGGAAGGCAAGAGAAAGACCAAAATGGTAATAGATAGATGGTGTAGCTGAATAATGCACACACACACACAAATATTAATTTTTTCATGATCTGAATATCGGGTAGGAGTGGCTCTAAAAATTATCATTTTTGTGTGAATTGAATTATTTTAGTCATGTTAAAGTCTGGAGACAAAAATAATGGAAGGTATTGTCAGAGTGCGGGTGGCATTAGGTAAGACCAAAGTGAAGTTGTGCAAGGTTTTTTGACCAGCCGTCTTAAATCTAATTACTTGTCAAGCTTTCTCCCAAATCTTAAATCTGCTCATTCATAAATTTCACTTTTTATCATGTAATCTTCTACTTCTTTTTCTTAGTGTCCACTGGCTATAAACTCTTGTGGAAAGTAAAGGGTATTCACCCATTTCATCAGGTAGTGACTTCAGTCAGTGCTCTTATAAGCTAAATGTGACATCTCGGACTCTCCTTAACACTGAACTATAAAAAAAAACAGGCTAGTTCGTAACACTGAACAAGTTGTAAAGAAAACAAGCAGTCAAACAGTTCTTTTATCTTTATCTAGTTTTCTTGGAAATAATCACAACAAATCTAAGTGTAAAAGTGAGAGCACTACTAGTAGCTGAACTATATAAGTCTATCACTACTATTCAACATGAAGGGGCATCGCTACATTCTAGCTATCAAGACCGGCCACTTGGATGCTCTGTCGATGACTGACTTCAGTTTGCTCATAACCTCAGCTCAATGTCATGGCCTCACATAGTTGATGTGGTTTGTGTATATCCCATCTGCGTCTTCTTCTAAGTGTTCACCAGATGTAAACTACAACGGAATATTCTTGTTGTTTATCCACCTCTGGACTTTAGTCTTGTTCCAGAACTTGAAGTTAGTGTGCACATTCATTTTACAGATCTGGCTTAATTTATGCAGACTGTTGGTTCCTAGCCTCTCAAGCACATGCACTCTGACTTTGAAGAAAACACCCTTAATCAGTCTACTTTTATGCATTTACATCCTGCTTGCTAGCGGCAGTGAGTTGATTCTTTGTCCCCCCCCCCCCAACAGGGCCCCAGAACCCTCATGGGGGTGTGTGTACCCCTTGATAGCAAGGGTTTTGACAAGCATGGTTACCAGAGGATGAGGCAGGGACTTTTTCTTCTTCTTCCTGTGTTCACTTTCTGATTTACACTGACAGTTCTTGTGATAAACTTGACTGTTTTTTTGTATTTCCCTTTTAGTTCCATATGACTCTCAGTGCAATGTTGATATATTTGGCCAGTATACCCTTCTTAATGGGCTGTACCAGGGACATTCTTGCAGAACATGTTCTGCAGTCTGCACAAACAGCCCACATGGGCACAAGGGTGAACTACTTAGACGAAACCTATGCATATGCTTGTTAAGATTGTAATGTCCTGTTCTGAAGCTTAGTATAATGATCTGCCCTTGCTGGTCAAGTAAATGGTAGTCATCTCTGACCAGATTCTGGGTAGGAGACAATCAGCATGACAGTAACACAGGATATCAGAGATACCCTGAGCATGAAACTGGCAGGGGAAAGAGTTGCAGTCTAGCAAGCCATGACGAGATTGCAAAGGACCTGCTACATGATGATGAAACATACATGATGATGATGATTAGAGATATATTGTGTTATATATTGCAGATAAATTTCTATAACATGTCAGATCACATCATGCAAGGTTTTGAAGGCATGGACAGTACCTGACCAAGCAAGATGCATTGTTGTTTAGGACTTTAGAGTTGAGTTGAGCTGAGTCAAGAGCTGACATCACAGCACACGGGGCATTCCCATGCATTATCTGTCCTCATCTTCAGTAACCAGCACAGAGTTCCAATACTGATGGTACCGGCCATAATCTGGTTATATGTGCATCCTGCCTTTCCTTTGAGGGTAGTGAGCCGGCCAGACCCTCTGGTTACACCCAGGTACCTCATCCTCTCCAGGCCAATGTTTAGAACTTTAATAAATAAACAATAACAAAGAAAACTATAGCAGGCATGTTTTCAATAAAGCTCTGCGATTTTTAACTTCAACAAAAACACTCTAGTAGCATTTCAATTTGTGTCCTTTGTTTATATAACAGACATATTAATTATCATACAATATATATTGCATCTAAATCTAGACCAGATATATCACAAACATTAAGCAAGCATTAAGATAAAAAAAAGTGAGACTAGTTAACTGTAGATCTAAAAACACAATTCAAACAAGAACAATTTTCAATTTAACACAAATACAGCAAAAACATTTCCAAATTTATTTTTAACTTTTCTCCTTCTGTTAGCTACCTCAGAGAAATATCTGGGAAAGATGTAAGGATGTTTCCAAAATAAAGTTATAAAAACAAACCACTACATGTCTATCACATATGCCAACACAACTACTTCTTTCTCAGATTTAGTTATGTGAATTTTAGTAGACAGCACAAGTGACATCCAAACAATTCAAGAAGCATTACAATTTAAAAAAAAAAAAACCAGAAGTACAAAACTATATTTTTCAAAAACCCAGTAAAACAAGTTTACAAAAAAATAGCCATAAGTCTTTTTCATGCTTTTCATTCTCTCAATCATGCAATAAAAGGACATTTGAAAACAAGAATTTTAGAAAACAAATTATTACAATATAATGTGATTAATTCAAAGCAAACAAAACAGGAAACGGGTATAAAGCGTGAGGTAGACCAAGAACTAAAGAGAAAATAACAGAAACTACAACAGTACAATGTTTCTATGTTCGAGGTGGTCAGAAAGGCAAGAAGCAAAATCATATATCTCCCTGACACCCGAAGAGGCAAAAAAAAGAAAAAAGAGGGTCTTTTGTTTTTCAATTTTAGAGGGTCTTTTTTTTTTTTAACTTAACTCTTTCAGCCTGTCTCAGGCAGCTGTTACTTCAACTCCTTCAACCCCAAAGTGTTTACCTCAAAAGCAGTAAATAATTTGGACCTAACTCTTTGAGGCCCAAGCAACGGTGTGAGCATGGTTTGAGAAGTTCCGATTTGCTGTCATCGTCTATCGTGTGTCCCGTACATTTTGCTTCGCACACACCACTGTATTAGTTTCTAATGATCCGGAGAAATGATTAAACTTTTTAGGGAAAGTCATTCTGCCGAAATCCTTTTAGCTTCATTTCCTAGTCTAAACCACACGTGCAAAATTTAATAGGAATAACAGCAATTTGTTTTTTCAACAGTGCATTTTCTAAGTTCGTTTTCGAGTGCCATGAATACCAATGTTCCAACCACAAGTACAGGTGGCAGAATGCGTCTTTCTGTGGCTGAAGCTCTGAAATTGTTTCAGTCAGATTTTTTAAATTCTGATAATGATAATGCAAATTTAGAATTTTAAGAAAGTGATTCATCGGACTGAGCATTTTCATTAGCGAAACTGAGCAATCAGTTGTTCTGAATCTAGCAATTCTGATGAGTTTATTACACAATGTCCCATTGCTACCGTATTTATGGTGTAAGAGAAGGAAAGTGCTCTAAACAAAGAGACTATGGCTAAGCTACATTGAAATCATCGCAGTTACAGTCTGTATATAACTGTACAAAGTAAATAGTGTTTGTGTAATAGCTAATTTTTCGGCCATTGTTCTCTGAAATTTTTCTCAGCATTCTGTGAGAACTAAGTGCTATCGAGTGCTAAACTAACCCAGAAACTTATCTAAACTAACCTAGAAATTTATCATAACTTTGGAATTTGTTAGGAAATTGAACAAACTCTGAAGTTTTGTTCTCAAATTTAGATATTCACTACTCGTGTGGCTGCAAAATCATGGCAAGTGAAGAATTTGTTTGTAAAATGTTGTTGTTTCCTACTAACTATAAAAAAAATTAAACATATACTTATCATCAGATTCAAAATGTACATTCATTTCTCTTTAAAAATGTATAGTCTTTTATTAGGATTAGAAGTATATTACTTTCTCTATTGCCTTTCTTGTACACCCACCCCTTTGCCATTTTTGTAAAGGAAAATTAGTGTAGGCCAAGTCTGTCAAAATTCATGGGTCTGAAGCTAAGGAGTTCAGCACAGATACTATGAAAAAAGAAGTTTAACTAGTAATCTAGACTATAAGGCATTCTATAAGATTTTTCTGTGACAGAAGATAGCTGGTAAATTATATTATCAATGAATTGATACAGAAACATACGCTGAGTGGTTTGGGACTGGAAGAGTTCAGCAAAACTTGAGAGAGGGGCAATGTGTCCTATTCAGACTAATGTTAGGGCACAACATACTTTGCCAACATATGTTCATTTTCCAGTGTAGGAAACATGCAGATGACTCACTGCATCAGAAAAAGCTCAGCATGTACTCCAACACTACTAACAAAGAATCGAAGCAATCTGGCCTGTTCCAGCCTCAATAAAGACAAAGCTGTATTGTATACAGGGACACATGGATTGTGCAATAACTTTAAAGGCTAATGGGCTCCTGATATACATTTTCTGATAGAAGGACTGAAGAAGGTGATGATGAGGTTAACATAATAATTACTTAGATGAACATTAGTAGTAAATACCAAATATGTAAATACTGTACAATTTATTTTGACAACCTAACACTGTAGTCAGATTATCTCCAGAAATATATTTTTTTGGTTTCCTATTTGCACAGTAATGTCTGCACAGAAAAAGTTGTTTCCTAATAACAGTTTGCATTTACCATTTGATGGTGTCAGATGGGCGGAAAGTGAGCCTGGGTTTTTTAGAGCCACATGGCTACTGCAGCAATTACAAACTGTGCAGATAAGGATTTTTATTTTGCCTCCCATAGAAAAATCTTCATCCCTTACTGACAATTCAACCCGGGTCTCTTGCACGACCGCCCAGTGTCCTAGCCAGTCAACCACCCACTTATTTGCTAATAGCAACTACAATTAAAAAGTATTTTGGCTCACCTGATATGGTCTCCCAATGCTCAGTATCTTCTTTGAGACTGCCTTTAAACTTGTTAAATAATTTTGTTTTTGTTTTTTTGAGCAGCTGGCCGAGTGGTTACAGCGTTACTCTTAAGCGTGAGACTCAGGTTTGACCACGGTAAGATGCCAAGAGTTTTTCTGTCGAGGGCAAAATTAAACATCCTAACCCGTACAGTCCATGGTGACAGCACTAGCCATGTGGCCCTAAATCTTTATGCTCAGTTAGCCTGTCTTCACCGCCCCAAAAAGGTGGTAAAACAGACAGCAGTAACAGTGACAGTTTGATAATTGTTACTTGTTATCTATACTGATATCCTAGCACATCAGTCATGACCCAGATGTGCTCTGTCCTCCTATGCAGCAGCCATCTCAGTGTCTGCATGCTCAACGTACCAAGTAGGAATTGATTGGCAAATCTTCTTTCTTTGCCCTGCAACCAGTTTCTGCATGCTTGTCTTCATTTCATACACACTTACAAAGGAGTGTTCATCATCTCTGACTCTTTGCTCAATGCCTCGGAATTTAACGCATTCAGTATGTCTTCCTGCCTATACTTCTCCCTCCATTCATTAACCAATGCGGACACAGCCAGACTGTCAGCCCCATCATTTCCCTTCACCCCAGCATATCCAGCCACCATAGTTCTTCAGACTGGACTTCTGGATGCTATCAACCCATTATAGTTGGAGTTTACCACTTTTGATCTCTTAAGCATGCCCACTGAGCCTGTCATTATCAATATGTGAGTTGCTTTCTATTCCACCAGCCATGAAAGTGCCCCTGTGACAACAGCTGCCATCTCCACTGTCATGCTAGAAGAATGTTTTTTTGTTTTATGATGTGATGTGCTGCGGTGCAGTGACAAGCGTATCTGGCTTTCAATGCTGTGATTATAGGCTCAAAACATCTTAGAGTGAATATATATATATATAGGGTTAAGGATTTTTTTTCCATGCTACAAGGTGCTGAAGTTTGAAGTCCGAATTTGAACAACTGATCAACATCATGGCACAAGGGTAGTAACCCATAAGTGCTCTGTTCTTCTTCTAACTCAATCCTGAGTCCGAAGAAGCTCGCGCAAGGCACGGGCTCCATAGCACCGGTGAGGATCTTGAAATACTTTGGGTATATTTTCAACTCAAAATTTTGCCTATGCAGCTATTCTTTTCAATTTCCAACGGCCAAGGGATTTTTTACATGCGCAATAATACACATGGGTGTCTGATCTCACTACCCAGAGACCAGGGGGAATTACTAGAAGTCCAAGTCTACCTGAAAAAATCCCAGCTCTCACCGGGGCCTGAACCTAGGACCTCCAGCACATGAGATGGACACCATACCTTGAGACCACGCACCCCCCCCCTCCTCAAGGTATAATGAGCAAATAGTGCTAGACCTATATTTTACAGACCAGTCGGCACTTGACAGATTATGGAGAACCTTATGCTGGACGCCAGTACTTCTCATGGCCTAACCTGGTACCCATTTGACTTTACAACCTGAGAGCCAAGATCGTTTAAAAAAAAAAAATATCCAGCTTCATTTTTAGTTTTTATTTCACTGTTATCTTCCTTGAAACCTACAACCTTTGGGTAAAGCAAGTGTCTAGCCGCTAGACCATGGTAGCATCAGCCTAACAACAGGTGCTAGGATATTTTCTGGGTGTAAAGGCAGCCTCCAAAAATAGATCACATGTTACATACAGCAGTGAGTAGTCTGTAAACATTTGAGGCAAACATTACAGCCTTTCGAGAGTCTGTGGTAACTGCAGCAACTCCAGATTACCACTTTAGGTGCTTACTTAATATCCTACCCCAAACAGGGGAATTCCACAGGTCACGGGACAGTCTAATATTTCAGGGGTTAGTAGATAGGCTGCATGCAATTTTTGGACCTAGGCTGCATGCTGTCGTGGGATGTAGGTGGGTTGGGGTTAGGACCAGTTGTAGATGTTTTGGGGTCGTTAAAAGCATCAGAAAGCCAGGAAACCCAGTCTTACTACCCTCTAAAATGTTGGACTGGCCTGTGAAGTCATCTGGGGTAGAATATTCTGAGAGAACCCCACTTTATGCACTCCATGACTAATCTAGTCACTGTATTTGACAATCTTAATTGATTAACACACACACACACAAAATGATATTTACATTACACATGCACAAACACAGTATGCATAAATACATCTACTATGTACGTGTGCAACTGGGGGTGTGCACACACACAATATTCTCTCTCTTCTGCCTTTCATCTAAGGTACAAATAATAGTTGTGGGATCAACAGATAATTCTAACTGACCCTGAAAGCTATGTGGGTAGTAGCACAGCTACCAGCAGGGCTCCCAAGCCGGAAACGCCGAAGGGTAGAGAATAAAGAGAGGCACTCTGGTCCTCCAGGTTGGGGGTTGAAGCAAGGGGCCGACACACCCACCTCCATAAAACTTCATTTCATCATGAAACAGATATCTAAGCCTCGATTTTAAATGGATTTAGATGGACAGCGAAACTGGAACATTAAAGAATACACAAGGGAAATGACTAGTTGTAGACCACAAGGCAGACCAAGAAGATGATGGAGAGATAAATCCCAAATAGACCTGCAAACACTTGATGTCACCAAATCGAAACAGATGGCCAACCAGAGAGACAAGTGAAGACAGGTCATATCTGCAGCAGTGAGTGATATCTCCAGCAGTGAAGCTCAAGGTTTTAGAATGCTGAAGAAGAAGAAGGTTAACAGGTAAAGAACAGAAGTAAGTAAGTAAGTAACTTTTACCCCCCAGGATATCACAAAAGTGATAAACACCGGGTGACACATAGTGCCACCATGTAGATGAGAATCACCCCCGGAGAGATCCCAAAAACCGCCTTCAGCCATTAAACCATATTTATGGCCGGACTACATGGCGGCCCCTGGTAAGAGCCAGGGTAGGCATCAAAATAGCAAAAAATTGCATCCCACAAGGAGATGACTAGGGATATGAAAAGAAAGAACAGAATATGTAAAACAAATTATATCTATACCATAAATCACAAACCCTATGTAATACTTTGTGTGTTTATTATGAATCAAGTGGTAACTCCATCCCAAACCATGATTAATACATGGGTTACATTTTAATTTACCATTATGACTATAATGTTTAACTTAACAGTCACATTGGCGGAAAGGCTATTGTACATTTCTTTATTTATTGTGACAATCAGTAAATGTAAACTTTGCTAGAGTTATATTTCTATGAAAGAAGTTTTCCTATTACTTCCCTTGTTAAAGTAAGTTTTTTTTTTCTTCTTTCACTGTTATCTTCCTTGAAACCACATATCTGTACATGTCTGAGACAATATACATTTGTCTGTCACCTAAACTCTTAAATACTGGTGTTAGTATTACAGGTAATGCCTCTGGTGCTCTTAGGGGCAATGATTATACATACTGCAGAGGTGAAGATAAAAATGAAGTGGATGATGGGATATTAAATATAGGGTTTCAGTTAGACACCTATTTCACTAGGTCTACATACAGGGCAGCGGTGGAAACCAAGATAAGGTATAGAAAAGTAGATACAACTATTTTTTACTATCACAGGTGAATCCAAGCAATTAAATCTGGTTTATATAAATATATTTTAATCATTATAATGTAGCCAGTCATGATTTGCGATCTTGACAAGATTACCTTTCTTGATTTTGAGTTATTTAACCAAGATAACTAAATTGTTATCTATTTCTTCCCTTCACACTTTTCCCAATAAATCTTAACAGTTGCTACTTATGTTTTCTAGTTAATTTTTCTCTTAACAGGCTACTAAAATAAAATCTATTGCAAAGCCCTGCCCAGAGAAACATCAGACATATACACAAAACCAAATCTTAAAAAAGCTTGTTTTAAAAAAAAAAAAAAAAACTTCACTGTCCACAATTTTTTTTTGGGTAAAAATATCAATTTAAACTTTGTATGTGTCTCTTGAAAGAAGGCCTTATTTATTTATTTAGTCCATGCATCTGCATTTTTCTGAGAAATCACATGCTACTGTCAGCTGATGTTCTACATAAACACTTTTAATTATCAAGTGGTTTTAGGAGTGTGGTAGGGTGGCTAAACACACACCTGCTGAGCTAAAGGTCTTGGATTCCAATACACACTGAGCCAGGATTCTCCAACTCCCCCAAAACTGACCTCGGATCCAGACTGACTCACTCTAAAAATGGCTACCAGGTACTTACTGTTCTGTGAAGTAAAGGCAGCCAGAGTGATGTTAACCACATCATTCATCAAGTGCTATTTGGTCTATAAAAATTATTTCGGCATCACAGATTGCAACAGCAACAGATTGCTTCAGCAACATATCCTCAATGGCACCTCTCACATAAAAATTGTCGTTTACTGTTTTTGCTTTTTACAATTTTCAATTTCAACAAACAAAAACTATGTACATTAAAACAATGGCAACAGATGATTGCTTACATATGTTTTTTCTTTTTAAGAAAAAAAAAGTCGTATAAGTGTAGAAAGCTAGTCCATACATTTTAAAAACAACATTTTAAGTATAATTGTATAATTAACAGTTTATATGCAAACAATGAAACGATAATAGGTAAATGAAATCAATGAAAGAAAACAGCAATATAAAAATGTAATGGCATATTCACCAAACAACGTTGGTAATACTGTTCATTTAATAAAATGTCTGAATCTAATTGCTATAGTTGCGACAAACCAAGACACTCAAGAGTATAAATTTTTGGCAGTTCATGAAGATTAAAGATTTACTCAACACCAACAGCCTACATAACCAAGGCAATATGCCAAAGTCACCTAAGCTTCTTTAATTTAGGTGCATTTTCAGAACTGGAATTTGTCACTAATTTGTTGGTCTGTAGCTAAGCCGTTGTGAATGATGAGGTGCTGGGTTCTATTCCAGCTGCAGACAATTTGGCAGCAGACTGTTTCAACAAGGGTATCTATAGCTGACCATTTAGTAAGCAATGGCAAACAACTGAATGTAAAACTGCCTAAGGAAATCAAACAGCGAGAAAATGCCCGCGCTGCTTCTGCAAAGCCATCTAAAGGATAGGCAACTAAATTTAATTTGTCATGCCTAAGGCACACAGGTAAATTTCTACTCCAGTCGAGTGAAAATAAGGAGCGGCTGCCAACTCTCATGCAGGACACCCAGGTTAGAATTTTTCAGTAAGGTTACTGGTATTTTGTGTTGGTGGTGGGGATTCAATCTAAACTTGTGCCCTAGCCATGCGGCCCTAAATCCCCAAGCCCAACCACCACCACCCTCATCACCCACCCGCAAAAGTGCTAAATACAAGTAGCAATAGCATTTTTTTTTCTTAACACAATTCTTCAAAGACCCAAACATGATTATTTAGAAACAAAGCTTCAGCATTTTGGTGACAATGGCATGGTGCCTAGGATTATCTACACCCTCTCTACTTCCACTGTAGAATGCATGCAGCTCATATACTGTACACATCATTAGAATACAGCCAAGGTGATGTCAGAGGAAACAGAAGCCCCAGCCATGCCACCAAGCCGAGAACAAACATGATGGACAGCTTGAGCCTTGTGGACGAGCTGTACCCCATCACTTCCCCAAATGAAGGGAAGCCCATGTGGTTGCAGAATGCATGAGCAATAACTGGTGCCATCAAATGTCCTGTGTTTGAAAAAAAAAGGGGGAAATATAATAAATTAGGAAATGCACTAATTTATAAGCATTGTAAAAAAAAAAATTATGTATTTATTTATTTTCTTATAAGTAATTACCAATCTATCAAGAAATGTGTTTGTTTTTTTTAATTAAAAAGGTAAAAGAAAATTCAACTACTAACAAATATGCAGAGAAAGAATAAACAAAATACGGGTAACTCGTATAGTACCAAGAAACAACCTCCCCCTGCCAATGCACCTGACGGTATCCACAAAGTATACATTTCTGAACTTCTATTCCATTCTTCTTTTTCATTTGTCTAATCTAACCTCGCTGCTAATTTAAACCCCACTAGCATCGCAGCTGTATGTCCAAGGCATAAATACACCATGTATATCAGTGGCTCTTAACCTTCCTAATGCTGTGACCCTTTCATAGTTTCCTCATATTGTGGCAACTACCAACCAAGTTTTTTCTTTCATAACCTTAATTAATATGTATTTTCCTATGGCTTTTTCGACCCAAAAAAGGGTCGTGACTGGCAGGTTGAGAACCGCTGATGTATGATATATAAGTAAAAATAAGTAACGAAACCTTTTTCATGCTTTCGAGTGCACTGGACATTTAGGAATAGACCTATATTTTATGAACCAATCAGCACTCAGTGGGTGATGTGGTCTGCATCATGCTGGTAGCGTTTAGTTCCCAGGATCTTACCTGGCACCCATTTAAAGACTAGGTCGAAATGGGAGCTAAGGTCATTGCTGAAAGAAAGTCTGGCTTCGTCCGGACTTAAACCCATGACCTTCAGATCTGCAGGCGAGCGTATAGCCGCTACACCACGGCAGCTCCCCAACACAGGCATGTGCCCTTTTTTTAATTTTTCCCTTCTTGTTTAAAATTAAACATGAATCATTGTCTCATTGTTTACCATGCAACTGGCAATCACTGTCAGACACATTACATATTTCACCTACAGATATCATAACTAACCTGTTCTTAAAAATAGAAAGGCTGAATAGGCACCAAAAACTGTGGTATAAGACAGCTGGAACACTGGAAATACAAGCAAGGCAAACTTGAACATTAAAAATATAGAATGAGGTGAATGAATCAGTAATGTGAGAGTCATATTAACTAATAGCTAATCAGTGTTGTGTTGTATGGAAAATACATAAAGATAAATATAAAGTAAAGGTCCTGTAAAGTAAAGGGGCCAGTGTGATGCTGACCACGGCCCCCACAAGGCTTATGGTTCACAAGTCTTAACATCACATTTCATGGATCATGCAGACATTCTTCATACTATCAGAGAGGTAGGATGATCAAAGGATTCTGGAAGCAGCACATCCATATCTTTGCTAAAAGTACAAGGATTGAGAGTAAAGACCAGCACAGCTAGGCATGAGAAGCATACCAGATGCACAAGAAGTTTTGTCAACCAACACAGGACTGAGACTATCAACCGCAGGTGAATCTGGGCACCGATGGTCATGTCCGGAGTGCCGTGAAGATAACTAAATAATAACTTATAACTCATCATATTCCCTATGCGTTATTGGTTTTAAAAAAACCGGTCATTTACTGCTGTCAGGCTATCAGTTCCCAGCTAATGTGACCTGTGGAGCCCTTTATAGAATAACTATCCATGGCAGAGTCCCTTATGCCTACTGTACCCTAGGTCATAATGGCGATTAGGAGTAATGTTAAGGAACAGGGGTAGAGGGAGGTCATAATATTTTAATGTTGCCATTAAGCACTGTAGTGAAGAACTGAATCATATCCACTGCTTTATGGGTAGCGCTAGTCACTGACATTCTGTGTGAATGAATGAATCAGTCAATCCTCTCCTTTGATGACCTCTCTGAAATTCAACACTTTACTTAAATTGATTACTTTTCTGAAGAGATAACATTTAATTCTCTCTGTGAAAAGCATTATTTATCTTCAAGGTGAGGTGACATATCCTGCTGAATTCAAATTCTCCAATTCTAATAAAAGTCAGTATTTGCTCCACTGCCAAACTACAACAGACCAAGGACATACAGCCTTTCCTGCTTTAGATCACAAATGTTTAAAACATAAGAAATAGTTAGGAATAATACTCCATCATGATCAGAAGTACTATATATACGACTGAGGAATGTGAAGTTTGTTAAGCAGTTAGATAGGTCCAATGTTGCTTGCAGCAAGCAAACCAAAAACTAATATACACGACTTCTCCTTCTTCTTCATTTCTCTACTCCTGGAATGCCTCATGGCATCTGGGTAGGAAGAGATCTCTGTAAAGGGTCCTTCTTTTCACTTCGTACAGAGTACTTTTCAGTGTCTCTGATGTTTCTGTGGTCCATCTTCTGTGTGGTCAAGTTTGGCTCAGTTACCACTGTATCTGTATAACACTGCTCTCTGTGGTGCCCTGTCTTTTGCAAATCTTGTTGGACGGCCAAACCATTTGGCTTGTTGCCTACCTACAAAGTTTCAGTATTGGTTCTGTGCCGCTCTCCTTCTGATATCATCATTCCTAAGTTGATCTTTCCTCATTTCACTTAGCACAGTATGTAAAATCTCATTTCTGTCTTGACTATTTTCCCTGTTCTGAAGACAGCGCTCATGTTTGACATTGATAGCTTAGCTTTGGTAAGAATACTGTGTTGAACAGTGTTCTTTTAGTATTCTTATTCACATGTTGCAAATCAAAATTGGTGCTATTTGGTCTAAAACTTGACTGGCTTTACTGCATCTCTGTTGGATTTCTTTATTCATTCTTCCATCTTCTGACAAAATGCTCGCCAGATGTGTAAAAGCTGGCTTGAACTAAAAAATGCTTCTAACAAGTGGAGAAAACTAACAAACACTACAGTACATGTCCATAGTGTGTGATAACATCAAACTTACTAGACACCAGCAGCAGAAAGTCAAAGATAGATATAGAAACATGGATCTAGTATAGAACAAGGCGGTCCTTCTCAAGATAGATAAATGCCATAAAGTGATTAAAAACATTAAATACAGTGTTTCTCATATAGGCTATGTATAAGAAGGAATGGACTTGCCAGATTGGTAGTGACTGGCAAGACTGATAGATAGACAGCAAGAGAAAGGCAATGAGATAAATACCTGGATGGCTAAACCATACAGATGGGGTGGGATTATTGACATGGCACATGATGATGATGATGAAGATGATGACGAAGACGACAACAAGGATGATCTAATAAAGAGGCTGATGCTCAAACATCTAGGAATGCTATAACTTCAGACACACTGAGACAATGACTTACACGACTGTGCAAATGCCTCCCCAACTGCTTGCTGTCCATGGGCCACTTTCTCAATCATATGATGAAAATGTGCTATCGAAAACAAAATTTTAAAAAATGTAATCGAAATGATGCAAGTAATTACAGTCAATTCATTTCAACAATATGATTTCTTTAACTCTTTCAGTCCTGACAGCCATAGTTTAACTGGATTTGGGTTAACAAGTGGTTGTTTTAAATTATAAAATGATTGGGTTAAAAGACGTTAAATAATAATATCATATGACAGGAATAGTTAAGTAACATAGGCAGACATTTAATCAGGTTGAAACTTGTACTATTAGCAGGTCAACTCTTAGCTGACTACTGAAGAAGGGGACAGAGCAGGTGTGGGTATGTCCCGGGTTCAACTCACAAAGTCGCACCCAGAAATAGAGTGATTTCCCTTCCAATTCATGAATCACCATGTCGCAGGGCTTGTCCTATGTTGGGGTGTCATGCTTAGTGACCGGCCACTAACCCGTTGCATTTTTCACCTTCTTGTCACCGGCTGGCGATACAGGATGTTCTATATTCCATGATGTGAGCACTTTAAATGGTCCCAAAACATGCAGAACTGGCCCTAACTCCAACCCTGTATGTTCCACAAGACAGTGCAGCCTACATCCCATGACTACACGCAGTCTAGGTGGCATGACTGTATGCAGCGTATATTATAAGCTGTATGCAGTCGTGGGATAAAGTCTGCACTCTCTCATAGGACTAGGCTGCACTTTCTCGTGGGATGTAGGGGGAAGTTGAGGTTCTGCGTGTGTTGGGACCGTTAAAAGCACTCACATCGTGTAAGATATAGAACACGCAATATCGCCCGCCGGTGATGTTCTGCAACACAGGACAAGCCCTGCTACAAAGTGATTAATAAATGGGAAGGGAAGACACTCTCCTTCTGGGCCCGACTTCGTGAGTTTTACCATGTCACGAGTGCAGTGATGCAGTTAATAAACAAATGCGATAGAGTGGGCTCAAGAAACTATTGGATGAAGCAAAGAAAGTTAATACAAGCATTTTATAAATGAAAATAAACACATGACATGTCATTTGGTACTGAAGTAAATAAATAATGATTTCATGAAACATTATACAGCCTAGATGTTGAAAATTGCTGATGTTGAAAAATAGCTGGATTTGTATGCCTTTATGATATAAATGGAGAGTGGTTGACCGAAGGAAAAGAATATGTGCTTCTTACATTGTTAGAAGTGTAGATAATCCTTAGCAAGACTGGAGGTTTTTCAAACACCCCACTCATTATAGGACGACTGCTGGGGCTTCTTCTTATAGCCTATGCCAAGAGGTTTTGGCAGTCAAATTTATCCACAACCTTCTGTCTCAGGTACTTTCAATCAACTGTGACAAAGATATTCTTCCAGGCCATGATGTCAAACTGTCCAGCAACTTCTCTCTCTGTCTCCCTCTGCTTCTTTCCGCTCCATCATTCTCAGTGTCTCCAGTTTGATCATTCTCATGACATGACCACAGATTGTAGATTGTCCCCTGATGCAGACCAATTTATTTCAAGACTGCTGGGCAAGCAAATCTTTTTCCTTAGCAAAGAAAAACACTCCAAACAGCATGAAACACAGAAAAGAAAAAGAAATGAGTAATCTGAAACAAAACATCAAAGACTGGTTCGCTAACTAAGAATTCTCCACACACAAAAAACATGCATTTTAGCACCATTCTTTTTAAAACTATTACAGAATGACCTTAAGGTTGTCACATCATCATCACGTAGCAGGTCCTGTGCAGAATATCACCTTATCATTATTGTCTGCCTGAAAGAAACTGGGTCTCTTGTCAGCTCTCCTGCCTCATTCACTTCCTTATCCAAGGTGTCACTTATATCCTGTGCCCAGCTTTGTGCTGCTCGGCTCTGTCCCTCTTTCCTGGTACCACGCCGTCTGCTATTAATTTCCCCAAACCACCATGACTCAATATGGCCACAATATTTTAGTTTCTAAGAAAAAATTCTGCTTACTAACCAAACTTTCTTGATGTTCAGATCTTTTAGAATGTCAGTATTTCTTCTCTTCTTTGTCCATGGTATTCTGATAATCTTTGTATAGGATTTCAAAGCCACCATTTTCTTCCTTAAGGACTATGAGATAATCCATGACTCACATCTGTATGTTGCTATAGAAAAGATGCATGCTCTAAATGTTCTGAAGATGATTTCCTTGCTGATTCTTAACCACAGACTTTCAATGCTGTTTAATCTTTGCATTGCTATGGCCATCCTCCTTTTGACCTCTGTTGATCTCCATTGTTGTTTACTATGCAGCCTAAACATTAACAATGTGTTAAATTTTCAAATAACTTCATTATTTATTGTTATTTCTGTGTGACACGCAGTTTTTTTGTAAGTGGACACTGTGTTTTAGTTTACCACTTTCTGGACTGTGGAAGTGGATGGGGATCTCAGGCCTTTAAGATTTAAGGCGTTATGGCTAGAGCAGTCGGCATGACCTGTGAATTTAAAATGTACAAACAAAACATGCACACAAAAGTTACATAAATTATCATTCACTTACCGACTCCAAAGAATAATGGACACAGAAACACAGATAACACAGGTCCCAAGCAAGGCACAAGTAAGGGCAGCATACAAGCTCGAAAAATAAATTCTTCTGAAATTGGTGCCTGGGAAAAGTGATGTTTCAAAAAAGTTTGAAAAAAAAAATGCTTGTCATCAATGAAAAATGATTGTAAATACTGTAACAGTATAGAAAAAACGTGTTTGAAAACTGCTTGCAAACATGTTTATAATCAAAGCAATTTAATGAGTAATACTTTTAATTTCATATAATAGTTAATACATGAAAGGATGTCAAAAATCTATAAGGTTCTCTACTTAGGAATAAAGCTTTAGGAAATAACCACACACTCATTGAGTAAAAGATCTCTTTACTTTCATTACAACAAGAAGTGAGCTAGTTATTTATCATTTATAAATTTATATTTTGCCTACTGATACTATCGACTATGGTTAACAAACTTTCAGAAATTAATATGTCATAATGATAACTTACCACAATGTGGTTACGAATCCAGGCATAGTTTTTTACAGAATTTGTCCAGTATTTTGATTCTGTGAATAATGGACAAGTGAATAATTCATAAAATATGTTTATCCTTTTTTTTAATTGGAACATAATCTGTCATCTACTTTTAAAAAGATGTAAATATGAAGGGTCCAGGTAGCCCAGCGGTTTGCACACCTGCAGGCCATTTCATTGGTCATAAGGTCAAAGTCCCATTGAGGCAAAATTTTACTTTTTCCACATAAGAATCTAACAAGATATAGCTTTTTTTAAATTTACAAATTTCAATATCAAGTAAAGCATTTGTACAGATCTCGGAAACTCGACTCTAAAAAAAAAAAAAAAAAAACTAGAGGAAGAGAAGAAAAAGAAACCTAAAATTTTGACCGGTTTAAAAAAACATACAGGGGCTGAAACGTAGGACCAGAATGCAAACAGGCAAGCATGCTGACCACTGGGACTTCACGGTTGTCAAATCACTATTTAAAAAAAATGCAATTTGTGTTCCAGTCATTTTTTTGCACTAAAGTATTAATGCTTTTACATAAAGGGAATTAATCACTAAATAAAAACAGAGCAAAGAATTAACTGCCTTTCTTCACTTAGACCATGAAAACAGTGTTTGGTAAACATAGACATGAAAAGCTTTGCGATGACATTACGAGGTCACTACGAGGTCATTACGACTTTGGGACAATGTCAAATTGGCAACAACAACAAAACCTATTCTGCCACACATACAAAAAAACCTCATTATCATGAATTAAGAGAAATTGAAAAAATCAACTATTCAAGTTTTTAAAAATTATGTCTAGCGGGGGACTAAAAAAAAAACTTCATCCCTGGTAGGAGCAAAATTGTGTTCTTCTGAGATGAGTTGGTATTCTGATTTGTTAGGGTGATAAAAATATCTGTTTTTTTATGTATTTATTTTTAAAAATAAACATGGCCACTATGTAACTGGAACAAGTAGTACTAAGAGTGTTATACAAGATTAGCTGCCACACTGTCCAAGGGTTTCATGTCACCAAACATCCACAAAAAGGACTCCTGCGGGGGTAGAGGTTAAAACCTTAACCTCTTTTAAAACTTAGGCTTCCACTCGCCCGAGCATTAAAAAATGGGAACACAAAATGTTCTAGAAAACAAAAGTGGCAATTGGGTGGTTCAAGCCACCTCACCATTAGAGTGCTGATCTTCTTTAAAGATTGACCCAGGATACCTGAAGATGTGGAAATGAGTTCTTTACTTCAATGCAAATAAGTATCTATAAGTAACAAGATATAGAAAATGTTATGAGATTATGTTTAACACAAGGAAATACTGATCACACACTTCTCTTTGCACATTCACTCTTAAAAGGGCAGCTGGCCAATTCTGTTGCGTTTACAGCTAGACTGGTATCTGTGCCTTTCGGCCCAACACATCTGATAACAGCTCACGCCTAATTAGTTGCCTTTCGGCCAGTTGGTCCATTTTTGTTTACCAAAATGGGGCAGATCAGATAAAAATTTGATTTTTGTGTGGGCTACACCACAGACTACTGATTACTGTAGACACTATCCATGTACCAACACAGGTAGTATTTCAAATCTTAGGAAACAAGCAGGCAGGCAGACTGGCTGGTTCTACATCACCTGATGGTGAATTGATGTATGACAAGCTAGATGTTCTGAGGGCACTTTGGGACCGTATGAACATTGCAAAGGCACAAAAAGATTATTACGGGCGGAGAATGCGCTGCAAGAGGTTACGGGGGGGATCTGGCTGATGCTTAACACTCAGGGGACAGGCGAGATGGATATACAATCAGACAGTTACTGGTGCCATCGGAACGGGAACTCTTAACTTACTGCTGAAGATGGGGATGGAGCGCTTATGGAAGTATGCCGAGTGCTGTGATGATGATTCTTATTTCAATATTGAACATTCAAATCAGTTTACTGTACACTTACCAAAATATTATGTAATTGTAATAACTTACCCAAATACAATCTAAACACTCCATCCATATAATGTAGCGATAGCGGCCCTAAAAACAAGACCTGCAAAAGCAAATTTAAACAAGAGATATAATGTGAAACGTCATAAAACAAAAGAATAGAAATACAAAAATGGTAATTTATACCAACTCTTTGGCTGGCCAACAGTTAAGAAAGCAATTTTAAACAAGTTTTAATGTGAAACGTCATAAAACAAAAGAACAGAAATACAAAAATGCTAATTTATACCAACTCTTTGGCTGGCCAACAGTTAAGAATGCTAGTCTCTCCTGCAGAAGACCCAGATTTGAATCTCTGATAAGGTCATGGATTTTTTTTCTCTCCGGGGTAAAAATAAAATTCTAACCTGCATAGTCTGTGGTGACAGCACTAGCCATAAATCCTAAGAAAAAGAGCAACCCACCCCCCCCCCCCCTCCACCCACCAAACAAACAAAACAAACAAGCAAACACACGTACATACACACACAGCAAAAGTGGTAAGTAAAGTAAACAACAACAACACATGGTTCTACCATACAGTTGGCAGTATTTTTATTTTTAAACAGCAACTTATAGCCCAGTTCTCTAGCGTAGTTGGCTAAACCGGATTGCGCGCTGACCGGGTGACGAACTCCTTGTGGTCTGGGTTCACTCCCGGGGTAGGCAGAAAAAGCCACATTTCTCTCAGATTTACAGTATTTACAATGGAATCAAGGCCGAAAGGTTGCGATATCCGTAATACTGAGCCTAAAGGTTAACAACTCATGGCTTCAGGAATACTAAAAGAAAAAAAACAAAAAAAACAAACAGCAACACATGGTTCTATCTTACAGTTGGCAGTCAATTTTAAAAAAGCCTCTCTTATCATCATACTGTTTATCTGTGCACCATAGCTGTGAGGGTAATGCTGTGATCTAGTTTATCCATAAAATCAACTGTCTTAGTAAAAGTGCTCTTGTGAATGATTGTTTTCTCATACTGACCCACATATAATGCCATTTATTTTCATATACTTGGACCTGCAGCAAGGTGCTGTGGTCATCTGGAAGTGAGAGGTGTGATTCCTTGTATGGCAGAGCTTTTTAGTTGTACGCCTTGGTACGTGGACCTCAGAACTGTATGATATCGCCGGGACTACCCCAGGGTTCTGCAATTTTACCAGTGCTCTTCAATGTGTTTAGAAGCAAGATTGCAGAACTTGAAGCACCAGATGTTGAAAGGATATTGATTTTTGCAGATGATCTTCTTGCAGTCAGGGCACTGATAGGCAACAGATAGCCCAAGAGCTACAGGCAACGGTAGGCAAAGTGATGACTGACTGGTGTGCTGAAATGGGTGCTGTCATCAACTCAGAAATGGTAGTGCTATCTGGACAACAGAATTGTAACAGCTAATATTCCAAGCCTCACAATTATTAACATCAAAAAAGAAAGCAAACTAAGGTACCTGGGTATCATTTTTGATAAAAGCCTGTCCTTTAGGGATCATATGGAGGCAGATGTGGTGAAATGCCAAAAGGAATCAATTTCTCTCAAGATTATGGCAGCAATGGACATGGAACACAGAATGCTGTTCACAATGTTCCAGCATGTGATCCAGTCAGCGATAGATTATGGTCTTGGAATGATTACCATATCAAAGCGTCAACTGATAAAACTTGAACGCATAAATAATTAAGCAATGAGGGTAATTCTGGGATATACAAGAGATACCCTGGTAGGATGTATGTGATATATACTTGCACTGAAGACTATTGCAGAAAGGCTCAAAGTTTTGCAAGCAAAGTCATATCTCAGAGTAGCTGCAGACAAGAAACACCTCCTGCACCTTTCGCTGGCTGGAGAATCAGGTGCACACACATGCCGTGACTGTAACTGACTTACAGAGCATGTTGAGAAAGGTGGAGACAGGTATGCTCCATACAAAGTGGCAAGCATCATTTCAGAGGTCCCAGTAATTAGCATCTTTTTGATATTTTCTCCAGGTTATGCCGGTGTGTTAGGAAATAAGCAGGCAGATAGACTGGCCAGTACTGCACCACTTGGTGGAGAACTGATGTATGACAAGCAAGATGATGTGAGGACCCTTTTGGAGCGAGAAAACAGTGCAGAAGCACAAATAGATCATTACGGTCTGAGGAGAATGGCGTTGCGAGGAGTTACCAGGGGATCTGGCTGACGCTCAACACTCAAGCGATAGCTAGAGGGATACACAATCATACAGTTACTGGTGCTACTGGAGCTGGAACTCCTCACTTGCTGTTGAAGATAGGGACAGAGCACTTATGGGAGTTTCTGAATGCTATTATGACAATTCTAAAGTCAACAAATCTAAGAATTTCAGTGAAATGCAAGGAAAATATCAATCAAATAGAACTTACCATGGTTAAAAACAAAGGTAAAACCAAAGCTGGTAATATTCCCCAAAACCGCAGACCAAGCCAATCAAACAGACAACTAGCCTGAAAATAAAATTAACTAAGGTAATTAGCATTCGGCTTCATGTGAATCTGAGATATAAAATGTATATAAATTATTCACTGTACACATTGTGTAAAAATGTATGCGTGTGCATGTACTTATGCATGCATACATGCATATGTGTGTCACTGACTAAATGACGATATTTATCATTGCATTACTATATTAAAGAGACATTTACTGCAAGTACAAAAACTTTCCCATGAATCTAATGAACATGATTTATTTCCTTATATCAGGATTACCTCTATTATAAAGCTTATAAAAACACAATGCCCCAGTTAACAAAGATATTTAAAAAAAAAAAAAAAATTTTCTATCATGTGAAATGCTACTTTTGCTTGGGATAAGAAAGTGATGTTGGCACTTTGTGTGGTGGTCTACAGCGAGGCTGTGATATTTGAGCCTTTCAGTCTAACACATCCGATTTGAGCAAACCCTTAAATAGTTGTATATGCTTGTCAAGGGGGCAGTGGATCTGCCCCCCCCCCCCCCCCCCCCCCCCCCCCCCCCCCCAAATAAGGCCGAGAACCCCCAAAACAAGTAAAGGTAACCTTTCCACACCTTTAGGTGTACTATGCATCTAGGGCTGGACCTATATTTTATAGACCAATTGGTACTTGTGGGTTTATGTGGTCAACATGATGCCCGCCACTTTTACTTCCGGGGACTCCAGCTGATACCGATTCAGGTTGGGTCGACATGGGAGGCAAGGTCTTTTTTAGAAACAAAAGTCTATGAAAAAACCTATGGCCTTCTGATCCACAGACAAGCGCCTAGCCCAGTGTTTCCTAAACTTGTTTGGCCCACCGCCCCCTTACCAGTTTTTTAAAAAAAATCACCCAGCCCCCCATACATCATCATGAACCATGCCAAAAAGTATCAACATTCGCCATCCTACACAATCCACACAATTAAAAATCAAGCAGTGCTATTGTCCAGCTACATGCATGTGGCCAAGCGATCAAGGAATCAATTTTTCTGCTTTCCCCGTCCTCTTTTTATCAATTTTGCTAGCCGTCACCAAGTTTTTGAATCTATTCTTGAAATATTCCTTGAAATATACCTTCTGTAGTCAAATAAAAATAATGATAAAATGGCATTTTGGTTGTGTATTGTCTTTCTTTCTTGACCTTACAACATGCTCTGGTCTGTAGTATTTGTAGTCTTCTCTCCAGTTAACTATTATTGCTTTAAGTTCGGAGACAGGTGGGACTACATGAGGTTTCCTGTAGCCTGTATAAGCTCTACCATTATATTTCTAGGCATCCACAGAGGCTGGAATTCACTGCTGAACTAGATCTGTTCTTGTGGACAGTATTCTGATGATTTTATCTTTAAAACATAAAAATTAATGTGTGGGTTCCGGGGCCCTATTATAGGGGGAAAAAAGAATAGACCCACTGTCTACCCAAAAGCATGCTGTAGGAGTCGACACATTGGGAGCTTCCTTCGAAGTCGGAGTGCATCTGCCTGAGAGGCAAGGAACCACCAGTCTGCATACAAATTAGTCAGATCTGTCAAACGGATGCACACGCAACACTCAGGTTCTGGAATAGGAGGACTGCAGTCCAGAAGCGGATGAACAACCAGAACTTTCCGCCAGAGTTTACAGCCAGTGAAAGAAAGAAGAAGAATAAAAATAAAAATGTCATAGATGATGCTGTTCTGTTTGGAGCGTGAGATGGCTTGGAGGACTTAATTCACTATCCGAACAGCACAGTTGTTTATATAGTTCAACTGGACTACTGGGAGTCTGCTAATTTTTAAAGGAGGATTGCTTAATTAGTTATGAAGTTGGTGCAAGCTCCAATGCCGATAGTGAGTGGGCTGCAACTGATGTGTGCAATATTGATTCTCCCACTTTCTTTTTAATGTCTTCTTTACCAAAACTGTCTGTAAACATGTGAGTCCAAATACTGGAGGTAGATTGATTTCTGGGTTTGTAAAGTGAAAAAAAGCTCATTGTTTTGACTGTTCTTTTTGGAGATTATTCTTGGGACTTCCAGAACTGAGCTGGACAAGAATGGACTGTTAATCCATAGTTTTGGTGTGAGAGCCTCACACACATTATGTCAGTTTTTATACTTGCATCTTGTGTCAAAGTCTCCCTTGCAAATTTAAAAAAAAAATTTCTAGATAGTTTAATCTTCAATTCTATGGTTCGGCGCATAATTTGGAAGCTTCTTAAGCTTTTCGAACTAAGTAGGGAATTTGTACTGTCTACTAGGATACGTTTTATTGCTCCATGTGTAATTCACAAACCCTTATTTTTACACCTTGTATGGGTTTAACAAGTTCATTTTCACAGCTTCAGCCCATAAAATTGACATCTATTTAATAAAAGGCTTACTTGTTCCAGTGTATATTAATAAAGTAACAGAAAATGTATTGATCAGCACTCATAGAAAGAGGTAGTAAGATAGAAGAACACACTAGACAACACGAAAACCTAAAGCTATAGTTACCGTGCCGGGAATCAAACCTATCACCTCCAGACGGCGTGTGCGCCTCACCACAGAAACAAGGCACTAAGAACATGGTCAACTAGGCACCCCCAAAAAAAAAAGATGATTTATTTTCCATGTCTATCATGCAGCTTGAAATCCACAACTATGAAATACGGACATAATTCATTTCAAACCAGTGAAATGGCACCATAATTTACAGAAAGTTATATTACCGTAGCATAGGTCGAATAAAGAGCACAGCAATAATTTACGAACACAGTAGAACTGAAAGCTTTGTCTAGAATACAAAAACATTTAAGGAAGGTATTTGATTGGTAGGTTCCGGTGTGTATATGTCATTCACATAAATAGAGGGGGGACCCTTAATGCCGTTAAGTATTATATATTAATAAAATAACAGAGAAAACCTGTTCATTTATTATTTTTTCTAGTGTAGACTAGCCTTCATGTGTTTTTTTTCGCTGACTCCTCATTTTATTCGTTCCAATTGTTATTTTCATCATAACGAGTCTTTGTATGACTTTTGATTTTATTTTCATCTTCTGAGTTTGGCTTCTAGGTGAGACTGACTTCAGTGTAAATCCCCCACCTTAATTTCACCATCCAAAACAAGTGGGTATATCTTATGATTTTGGTTGATTTTCTGATATTAAGAATATTATGTCTTTGTGTGGATGAGAGAACATATACTGTTCCAGTGAGTTTTATTTGTTTTAATGTTATACTGTTTAGCTGAGTTTCCATATAACAGTAGTCAGTAGTATTGTTTTTGTTATAAAAAAAGGTTTGACGACGTAACCAAACTTATTCTGTATTGTGGATGGATGTGGGACAGACAAGTGCATAGGAGAAGCGACTACTGTTAAAAGACCTACGATGTGCAATCTGACTGACTTTCTACCCTACCAGGACATCACACAAGTGATAAACACCCAATGACACAAAGTGCCACCATGTGGATGAAGATCACCATGGAGAGGTCCCAGAAACCGCGTTCAGCAATGGCCTGGATATATTGCGGCCCCTGGTAAGAGCCAGAGTAGGGCTTCAAATAACGAAAAATTTCATCCTAAAAAAGACGGGTATTATGACATATAGATGTGCAATCTGACTGACTTTCTACCCCACCAGGACATGACGCAAGCGATAAACACCCGATGACACAGAGTGGCACCATGTGGATGAGGATCACTGTGGAGAGGTCCCAGAAACAGCGTTTAGCCAATTGGCCATATTTACGGCCAGGCTATATTGTGGTCCCTGGCAAGAGCCAGGGTTGAGCTTCAAAAAACAAAAAAGTTTGGTCCTAATTAGGATAACTAGTGGATGATAGACAATGGACAGATGTGCAATTTGAAAACTGTTAGAGTGGGGCAGACAGAACCCACAGCTTGGTTGGCTGTTTGTCTATGAGGAAAGCTTCGACAGGCGGCCAGACAGAACATTGTACTGAATCGAAGCCTCTACAGCATGCTTTGTTCCACAAGTATTAGTATCACCTTTCCTTTTGAGTAAACAAGGCAGGCCAGGCAAGGGGACATGCTGCATGAGCAATGCTGTGAGCAATATATGGATATATAGAGGGTTACATCCCTTAGTAGTATTGTCCTTGTATGTGTGTGAGTGTGTGTGCGTATATATATATATATATACTTATGTCCCTTGGAATTCAGATAAAATCTTAAAAAGGTAATACATAAATTGGACGGCAGACCAAATTGCAGGGATCACACGGTCAAGGACCAGTATAGCCGTGCAATGGCAGGAAACTATGAGGAGTTCATGAATTAATGTGAACCATAGTCTTCATGCTAAGCATAAGGGACAAGTGGAGGTGGTAAGCTGTGGGATGACATTAGAGTCAGTTCACTCCCCGAAGTCAGGGGGAGTTGACTCCAAGACATCGGAGAGGAAGGACATACTGTCACTAGTCCCTGAGAGCCGATGATGTTACTGAGTGTGCCACTGTAGGGAATTACCAGGCAGCTCTGTTGACGTGTGTGAGCATAGGTTTTATTTTGGGCCTTGCAAGGCTAGACTTATGCAGCTATGTGTCATGCTGGGTGACTAAATCAAGTGTTCATGATTGTGGGAGTTGCAGCAGTAACAAGGAAACAAATTACCAGCATAATGGGTTTTATTATGTGAGGTATTAGTGATATTTTGAAGTAAGGTGAAAGGCCAAAGAAAAGAGGTATGGATAGTTCTTCACAAGATATTGTGCATCGGCCTGCATGTTCTTTAGTGGCAGCATCTCCAAGATATGAGTCGTTCGAGAAATGGTCCCGTGAATCACATAAGGGTGGATTCAAGTTCATTAAATCTAAGTATGGGGCTGTGTGGTCTGGATGCATGGCGTTTGCCTCGAGTGCTGGAGGTCCTGGGTTCATGCCCCCGTGAAGGTTGGGACTTTTTCACGTGGACTACTTGTATTTTCCCCTGGTCTATGGGTAACAAGATCATGTGGACTGTTGCGAACATAAAAAAATCCCTTTGCAGTTGGAAATTGAAAAAGAGTAGCCTAATGGTGCTGCCAGGGCAAAATTTAAAGTAAAAAATCTACCTAAAGTATTTCAGGATTCTCGCCGATGCCTCGGAGTTTGTGCACTGCGCTGAGATTATCGGACTCAGGCTTCAGTCAGAAGTCGAATAGGGCACTTATGCGTTACTACCCTTGTGCCATGATGTTGATCTGTTGACTAAACCTGATTAGGTTATGATAGTCTGTAGCAACCCCCAGAATATAGTTGTGGCAGGAGGAGTCCTTCAGTGCAGCATCCTAAATGCTGGCATGGGCAGAAAGCAGAATGACTGTTTTATTGTGTCGTAATGCAAGAAATTACATCATGTCGATGTCTGAATACAGTGTTTAGTCTTTGATGTAGACCTGCGATCAGAGTTATTTGTTACTTTTGGGCGGGAGATATGGCTTGTGAATACTGACACCATTAAACTAACCCTAGACAGTTTGACAAGTGTGTGTGTTGGTTGTCTCCCTGGTCCTGTACAAGTGTGTAGGGAGACTTGACACACACGTATTAGACACCACCTGGTCTCTAAAATAATGCCTAGGTTTTGTGCTTTGGAGATAGTATATTTCATCCCTGGCCTTAACTGGCTGTTATTCCTTTGCCTCTCTTAACATAGAATAAGAGTATTATCTGGAAAAACAAAAAGGTCAAAGAAAGTTTTAGACCACAATTCTTTGCCCAGTTCTCTACTTTTTCCACTGAATTTAGAAGTGGACAGGAAGCTGTTGTGATGTCCAGTGGCCCTCTAAACAGCAAAGTCACCCTCTAAACAGCAAAGTCATCAATGAGCGCTGTTGTGATGTTTCCAATGGCTATTTAAATAGCAAAGTCATCGTCGAGCATTGGTTGTAGATAGCTCTCATTCAGGTAGGCTGTTGGAGACATGCTGGTGAGAATGTCTCTTATGTAAATCACAAACAGCCTTGCCTCTTTTACTCTATCCTGAGAAACCCCCTATTTATTTTACTGACTGAACAGTTAGCACAGCTAAAGATGATGTTTTAATTCTGTCGAATCGTAGGATTCGAAAACACCTGTTGTAACTGCTGCTTTCAGAGGTCTCAGCCCAGGCCATCCTTCAAATGAGTGTCAAAGCATGAGAACATTAAAACAAAATTAAAGATTAACATATACTTTAATGGGAAAGATGAATTTAATGGGCTCTAGCATAATTTTTGTTCATAACTAAACAAACCATGAATTTAACCTGTTACATTAGCAAACACTTTGGGAAGCAAAGGTCTTAACCACAAAGTCTCCTTTCCAAAGCATGTACATAATTTCATATACATTTATATATATATATGTAAATTTATTTTCAAAATGTATCAGTTAAAAATGACTTAACAATGAATTATACTTTACCTCAGCTTTTTCTGACTTCTTGGAAACTGACCACAAAATGATTGGTACAATGAGGCAAACGATTGAGACACTAATAAATCTTTTCTTGATAACATCAGGATGATCTCTGCATTAGACAGAAATCGCAATGTTAAAATTAATGATTTTTTATACACAGTGTGCTGCTATTAACATATGTTAAACAGAAGTATGATGTGCTACAACATGTTTGGTTGAAAAGAGGAAAGTCATAGATGGCTATAGCTAAAGATACCATTGGGCTGGCGGTCTCAGTCAGGCAAATACAGAGGCAGCATGAATGGGTCAAAAGGAATACACAAACAGCAGTTTCCATCAGGTCATTATCATATTGGGAAGAGAATGTAGAGAGTGGTGGTACAGCAGAATTAGAGGGCTATCCTCCGAATAACGGCCACATATTATGGCGCCCAAAAACACACCCTGAAAGGGCCTCAAACACATGTAAATTGCAGACTTCCTCTGATGAACACATCACGATAAAACTAGGATTACTGTTCACTGACAATTTCGGGAAACGGAACAATATACATGACAATAGCGACATGGTGGGGAGACCACCCACTCCGACGCAGGTTAGCGATAGTGTTCTTCCTACTAAACTTGCCGTCGAGCATATCCCCCGCGCCGCTACATGCAGTGCGGATGGGGGAGGGGCTAAACTAGATGGCTGGGATTCATGAGCGGCAGCTACCGCATCTCCTGTAACTTCCTCCAATTTGTTTGCTTGTGAGTCCCAGCCATCTAGTTTAGCCCCCCCAAACCCCCCCCCCCCCCACCACTGGTGTGGGGAATACTGTCGGCGGTGAAAACTGTGTTATCGATGCTGCACTAGCCCCACCTAGTTCCGGTCATATTTAGCCAAGTTTCAATAGAGTGACAGTCACAAAGAGCAGATTTCCGGGCACTATTTGCAACTTCTGTGCCACAATTTTCAAATATAAAGGCCTTAGTTATCGCTAAGTAGTCGATTTCGTCATTTTCTTTTTTTTTTCCGTTTTTCATTTTCGAGTTTAAGGTTTTAAATTTTTACAACACACGACCTAGTGAGGCCCTGTCAAGGTGTGTTTTTGGTCGCCATAATATATGGCCGTTATTCGGAGGATAACCGAATTAGAGGTGTAACAATTAATAAACAAAACGTGGCTAGATGATGCAGTAGTGTTCACTAATGGTTCTGTTCATGGGAGGTGAAAGATCTGGCTGGAGATTTTCAGTTAAGAGTGAAGAGACAGATCACGGCTGAACAAAATGGTGCTTTTATTTTCTCCTCCTTTTTATGTACATTTCAAGTTTGAGGATGGAAATGGAGGCAATCATTGCTGCTCTGAAATGGATAGCAGAAAATAGTTACCAGAGGAATTATAGTGTCTGATTCTGTCAGCATGTATCTTCTTCTTTTGTTCACTTCAAATAGATTATCTATATCTGCCATGTTGTCACCAGTATCAACTTCACTGCAGTATGTATCTGATAAATTTAGGGGCAGCTAAAACAAGAGCATCTAAACAGTGAAGGCAGGTCAGAAAGAACTGAAAAACAGGCCACTCATCTACAGAGCTGTCCCCTGACCTCATTGTTCTAGACTTTCAAGCTTGTATTGGACTTATAAGTCACCTCCGGACTCACAAACATTTAACTGCAGTTTCATGACGGATGAAAGAAAGAGTGGTAGTGATCACTACACTACCTGTGATGAACATACAAATACAATCGAATGATCTGATTAATTCATATAGTTAGGTCAATTAGGTCTCGCTCAACTCGCTGTCCCAATTCAAAAAATGTATAGGTGTTGAAGGATTCATAAGAAACAAAACAGTTATTGCCACAAAATTCAAACATTTTGTCATTTCATCGAAACAAGCCCTGAATCTATGTTATGTTTGTCATATTACACTACACTACACTCACTATGTTCAATTTGTGTTGTCTTGTCTGTAGTAGTATATGCCACTAACAGAATAATAGACTTACAGGCTTCACTGGGGTATCGTTAGATTTGTAATTTTAGTCTCTATCTAGCTGTGATAGTTTCATAAGTAAAAACCCAATACATAAAACTTTTACTAGCATCCTGAGTAAAGGTAAATTTTAAATTAGTTTTAATTTTTTTTTTTTTTTTTTTACTGCTTTGGATTGACTTTCACTTTGGTCATAGTAACACATCACAATTAGGACTGCATTATAGTTTTAAAAAAAACTTAAATATAGCTTGCAGTAGATACCTATTTTTCTCCCTTGTCGATTTACCCCAGACATACAGACTGCCTACATACAAGCCAGCAAACATCAAACATAACAACACAGCCTGCCAGGTCGGCAGACCGAACTCTATGTCCGCCATCTTTTACAGCTTGGTAAACTAAAATACTGGACTGGAATAGGTTCTGGCACTATACTTATAAATGCGCTATTTGTACCATAAATTTAAAATAAAATATAACAACTGATTGGCACTCATAGAAAGAAGTATATATAATAAACAGACAATGTATTCATCGGCACTCATATAAATTAGTATAGAGATAGAAAAACAAATAGGAAGATAGAATGAAGTAGAGAGATGACTGACTGACTGACTTTCTACACCACCAGGACATCACACAAGCGATAAACACCAGATGACACAATGTGCAACCATGCGGGTGAGGACCAAGTATAGAACGTTCTATTTGTTACATGTTATACATTATTTCAAATATTTTATTATATTGATATTCTATTCACCTATAAACAACAGTAGGCTTTTGAGTGTTCCCACTCCTCCATAAAATGTTAATGTTAACAGATTAGGTCCCCCATCCCGGTAATGTTTTCTTTCTAATGGCACCTGTTTTCACTTTACATCTAGCCTCTGTAATTGTCACGGCTTGATTTTATTTTTCACAATCGCACAGGACCATTTGTCCAACTTCTGTTATACTTAGCATATAGAGCTATCTATAGACTTATATAGACCATATTTCATAGACCAAACGGTACCCGGTCAGTGTTGTGGTTAGCATCAAGCCGGCCGTCATTACTGTCCATCACGTCTACTTGGGGGAGACGCCGTGGCTTGCGGATCACGGGGCCATGGGTTTGCTCACTGGCGGAAACAGGACTTCTTTTGCAGTCGCGGGAAGTAAAGGCATTGGGCGTGACGCTGACTACATCACCTATCTTGTGCCGATTGGACTATACAAATATAGGTCTAGTTCTATTTGCCCAATACGCTTAATAAGGGCGTAAATAAAGGGAACCTATTTTTTTCCCCAACTGTTTCCTTTATCTGGTACCTATTTAAAACACGTTCGACCTGTGACAGTGTCATTGTGGAAGGGGGAAACATTTCCTTCGGATCCACGTTGAGCGTCTACCCGCTACACCACGACGGCTACATTGTCATAATCGCATTCGAACCATTTATTCCTTTTGGCAAAGACTGGGATGTTATGAAACTGGAAGTGTTAATACAAGTTTTCACGCGAGCTATCAATCATTCTCTAAACTTGACACATGCAGCGGATGCAAATATGTGTAGTAGAGGAACAGGGCAATAATGCGGCTGATGACTGTCTTTTGTCTGTATCTTTAGTCTTTCTGTCTATCTGTATTTTTAGTATGCCCGTCTGTATTTATCTGTCTGTCTGTCTGTCTGGATCTTTAGTCTATCAATTTACTGATCTATTTCCTAGGCACTGGAACCTAGTGGTTCGGATCCTTTAGCCCACTCCTTTCCCCACCCTAAATAATTTTGTAAAGCGACTAAGAGGCCACATTTAAACATTTGTTGAGATTCTAGCATGTTAATAACAATAGTAATAATAATAATAATAATAATAATAATAATAATAATAATAAAAATGTGTTGAATGACAAATAAATATTTAAATATACTTGAAACCTAGGCTTTGGAACCTTGGAATTCTGGCACTTTACCCCCCCCCCCCCCCCCCCCCCCTTTCCCCATACCATATATAGACGTTATCTTTTTTAAGCATGTGTTTATACATTTCATTTTATTATTTTACACCCGTTCCCCATCCTTTTCCCCACATATTTTTTTTTTCGTCGGCTTAAATGATTTAGGCCTTGTTACTTATTTAATTGAAATATATATATATATATATATATATATATATATATATATATATATATATATATATATATATATATATATATATATTACTGCTATTTATTAATACAGCATAACTATAAAGGCTTGAGCATCTCCACAGATCCTAGAAAATTAAAGGGGTTGAGCACACTCAACCCTCCCCCCCCCCCACCCCCCCCACCCCCCCTAAAAAAAAATTTCCCATCCCGAAAGCCTGATCTGTTTCGGCGCCAATGAGCTATTTATGCTTTGGACTTCTCAAAAATCTTGTAAATGCTAGAGCTACTGTAAGTAAATATACGTTTACTTCGCAATCAGGTACACTGTACATTTCCTGCTAGGCTCATATAGTTTTGCTTATTAACGAGTCGTCACTATACACAATATTACACGCGCCGCCTTTACCTCCCACAAGATATTGTTGTAAATCTTTAAAATTATCGACGGACCAGTAAAATAAAATCTTCACCACGGGAGTGGCCGTGTCATTGGCCGCTAGCTGCGGATCGGAAGATCGTGGGTTCGCGTTTTGACGGGACCAGACATTTTAAAAAAAAATGATCTTTGACTCCCAAATCGACCCAGCGTTGAGTGGGCACCAGGTGCAGTCATGGGAAGTAAAGGCTGCCACGACACTGACCAAGATGCTGATTACGTCACCCATCAAGTGCTGATTGTTCTGGAAAAAACAAGGTCTAGCCCTATATTCCCAATACGCATAAAGAAGTGGAAAAGACCCCTTTACTTTTCTTACGATGAGTTTTGTGGCCGTATTTACCTGTTTGGGACTAACGATTACAGCTGGCAGGTGTAACTGTTTCTGTTGCACTTATTATACCTGCTTCAGAGGTTGAACAAGGTATCTGGGATATGCCATGTTTGTCTAGTCCAATTTTATGTTTTGTTGTTGTTGTAATCTGAAGATCTTATGGTAAACCCTTTGGTAGCATCTCAGAGGAGACAAACTGATCGATCGATGATATTCGAACCAGACAAGCAGACATATTTGGTAACTACAAATAAAGGAGCTCTTTCAAAATGCCATATAGTACAAGATCTATAATTTATAGACCAATTTGCACTCTGTTGTTGACACCACAGTGGCGGACTTTACTTTCCAGACTTTACCTGGTCATTGTTTAAGATAAGGTCCGGTCTGTTCTGGTTTGAACCTACGACCTTTGAATCCACTGGCCAGCGTCTAGCCGCTACACCACGGCCCCTCGGCTGGTATGTAGCTCTAGACCTATATTTTATTGACAATTCACAACTTAGTAGCTGATGAAGCCAACATAACCCCGGCATCATTTACTTCCAATGACTTTATCTGGTATCGACCTGGGAACCAAGGTCATTCAAAAATCTTTTAATGATGATTTTAACTTTAAGTCGGTCCGAGAGCGTTTAGCCGCCACACCACAACGACACATAAAAACTGAAATTTCTACCCAAAAAATTGATACAGAATCCGTCACTGAGTAATAACTTCACTGGATCAAGTTCTGTTTCATGAAACATTTTGTGTGTATGTGTGTTAGTCGAAAACAAATGCCGGGCAACAGCTGACGTAGCCGAGTTAGTGTGACAATTGCCCTAGTTTAGATATAATCGTCCGCAAAAATTTGTGGTTTTGCTGCCAAGCAAGACAAGCAAACCCTAAACAGAGCAAAGATAATGGATACATGCCAATTACTGCCTTTATGATACCACTTTTTGCTGTGTAGGCAAGGGGGTCTTTCAGCCTGAGGATTTACGGCAGCATGGCTGGTGCTGTCGCCGCGATTGTGCAGGGCTGGATTGTATTTCGCCCCTGGCAGAAAAAAATCCTGAGCCTTACCGAGGATTAGAACCTACGTCTCCCGCTTGAGAGACCAGCGTACTAACTGTCCGGCCAGCCGCTCCTATTATGAACACATAACAGTTATAAATAGCTTAACATTATCATCAACCACTGGTTTAATAGTAAAAGCAAAGTAATGATCCCCTTTCACGCCTTTAGGCGCATCGGGCATATGAGAAGAGCTTCCATATTTCTAGAGACCAATTGGCACTAGGAGGGTAATGTGGTCAGCATTACACCAGCCGTCTTTACTTCCCTAGGACATACATCCTGGTATCCATTTTAGGCTGCGACGCCCTATACGATGATAAAAATCCACGCCCCCAGCAATGGCTTTCATCACGGTGCGTTGGAATTACCAGTTATATCCAACAAAGTCACATATGCTAATATACTCGACTATGAAAATGTGCATCATCTCGACTTTCTTCGCCTGCCTTCGCCATTAGTAGAGAGGTTAGCATATTATTATATGGTTTATACTAGGGTGCAATATCTGAACTTTTCTGCCAAGGATTATAGCGAGAAGAAGGAGGAGTAGAAGACGAAGGTCTTTAAAAACATGAGGCAAGCATCACACTTGCTATGCACCGCTGGCGTGAAAATGGTCTTTTATCTATCTATTTTCCTATTTTTACAAAGAGATGCCCAATCCTGCTCCTAGTGGTTAGAGTGGAAACAGTGAAAGGGTTTGCAAAATAAATCAGACACAAATGCTTGTTGACATTTGATGCACTAAGCCAGAGGCTTTGGCGAAACGGTGCAATAACTTGCTTCACGGTGATGATGAAGATAAAATGCATCATATTTCATTTATTACACGCCCATACAATATCTTAAAAAGAACCAAGGCTGAAAAATCCCCAGTGTAAGCTAATGACCTTAGATTTACCCCGTTTCCTCTCTCTGGTGTCAAAAGCAGGTCAGCTACCATAGAATACTTTGTTGATACAGAAAGGTGTAAACAACAGTAAATAATATGGCTGGGAACAATCACAACATGTATGCATTTAAAACACTATACTGAAGTCAGCAAGCGAAACGAGACAAACATTGTGTTTATCGTTTTACCACAATAGCATGTTTGTGACATCATGAGAGGCCAGGCTTTCGCATGCATGGTTAGTACACAATACTGTGTTGATTATTTAAATATTATCTATTTTCAGTTCTATTATTACATAGTAATTGTTAACTTCGTTCACTTTTAATATTTCATTGTATCCATTTATCCTGGGTTTACCTGGTAACCACAATACTATTTCTCTCCGAATTCTTATGGTGCGGATTTGAATCCAGAACCTTCGGACCGCCTAACGAAAGTCTTGCTATTACGCCACCTGTAACAAGATAAAGCTGTCAATTACTTTTTGGACGTCTGGTGTCTGTTAGTTCGACGGTCTTGAGTTCAAATCCCCATCATGGCGGATTTATAAATAATCTGTGCTTCCATGCTATCCTCAAATCTGTACCAGTACAACTGCAGGGAAGTAAAGGCGACAGGTGTGATGTTGACCCATCACCTACTGAATATGGATTGCTTTATAAATATGGTTCTGGCACGATATTTCCGATGCGCCAATGAACGTGCCCGTTTATTTCACTACTGCTATTTCGTAATATTGCTTGATCAAGATAATGAGTCGGACGACACTCAGCCGAGGGTACCGTCCACGTCCAGGCAATTCATGGACTTTGCGACTGTGCGCTGAATGTATCGATTTATGCACTATGTGTACCAGCACTGGTGGCATCACGGGCCATGAGAACAGAAAAGCGGCCGGCGTGCATGGACAAGTATCGCAACTGCTCCATTGATCAACTTAGTCTGTTTTCTAGTTTGCAAGAACGTTATATGTAGAGGGCTTTGTGTATAAGAGTTCATCGCTGGTATTTGTTTGTGCTATTGCTGAAACTTATTTTACATAAAGTGACAATATATTTTGGTATCACAGATACATAACATAAACAGTGTGCACAGTTTGATATGTTTAAGTACATGTGTATAATAGTAATGAAAACTGTCTTTAATAAATTGAGTATTTGAAAGAGTGTATATAGGTAGAACACGTGTTGCTTAGTCTATTTCATTTCCTCTTGTATCGCCTAGATGCCGAGGGAGATATAAGATTCTGCCTCTTTTTTTTTTTTTTCTGGCCGCGACCATAGACATATCGTGATGTTGTAGAGTTTCTCTGATTTTATCTTTTCATCTTGTTTATGGTCTACCTTGTGTTCTACGTCATTCTCCTCTTTTGGCGTGTGCCTTATATTGTAAGATAACACGGGGTTTTATGAGTGAAGTTTCCATGTCAAACCTTTCTGAAATGGGCGCCACCAAGTATTATTGGCAAATGAAAACGTCCGTCTTTATGTTGTCAGCATCACACATTGACTGATCTATATTGGTATATGCAGAGTCAAGGACTAAGTAGGTGACTGCTAGATTGGGGACAGTATGGTGTGGCCTGTGTGCCACGGGTAGCTACGATAGCCCTGATGATCATCCTGGGTCTCCATGATACGTCCTAGTCAAAAGGCTGTAGTGAAGTTGCGACAGACCTTGCAAGACGGCAGTGGATATATTATCGCTTCAAAAAATGCAATGAAACAATGCCATTCCATATAAGCATACATGAAAAGAAAAGAAGAACGTAGAACACGAGGTAGACGAAGAACAACATGGACAGATAGCATCAGTGTCTATGGTCAGAGCGGCCAGAAAAAAAAAAAAAAAAAAGAAACAGAACCCTGTGATAGAGGAAACGAACAAGAAGATCATATCCGGATACACCACTGACGTGAAAAGGGTCCTCTACTTAATTTGCTTAATGCAGCGTTGAACCACTCGACATACCTATGTATACATGTGCAACTATCGAAACGTGTCGCAATTTATAAAGCTGCGTCCGTGGCTTAGGCGTGATTGAAACCCACTGATGGCTGCGGAGATTTTTATTGTGGTATGGGGTGTCGTAGGTCGACCGAGTCTAAAATAGGTACCATGATCTATGTCCTGGGGAAGTAAAGACAGCCGGCGTAATGCTCACCACATTACCCACCTAGTGCCGAATGGTCTGTAAAATATGGGTGCTTTCCCTATATGCCTAATGCGCCTAGAGGCGTGAAAATGGATATTTACTTTACTATATATATATATATATATATATATATGCGAATCTGAAGTCGACCAGTTTTATATAGTGTGTGCATATGTGCAGGCGTCTACCGAAGCTTCTCTTTTTAAATAAAAACAATTTAACTATTAAAATAGCTTGTATAGGTAATGATTACAGTTTTTAGATAGACTCCGTCAGAAATGACGTAAGGTGTCGTCCTCTTACCCCTATCTATGTGACACCTTCGAGCAGGGCTACTCAACTGGGGGCCCGAGGGCCAAATGTGATCCTCAGAGGACTAGCAAGTGGCAAACAGATCACTGCCAGTTGTGTTACAATAATGATCGTTCTTTGATGCGACTCGTGCCTCTGGACTGCGACCATCTCTATTTTGAAAAATTTTTCCCCTGAGTAAACTTATCTGAATAACCCTGCCCTTGAGATTGGTGGAGTATCTGTTTTTGGACTACCTGTTCAGACCATACAAGTAGTCTCGAGGTATGGTATCCGCCTCGAGTGCTAGAGTTTCCGGGTTCAATCCCCAGTAAGGGCTGGAATTTTTTTTACGTGGAATTGGACTTCTAGTAATTCCCCCTGGTCTCTGTTTGGAGATATATCGGACGCCCGTGTGTATTGCCAAGCACTTAAAAAAATCCCTTGGCAGTTGGAAATCGAAAATAGCCTAAAGGCGCTGCCCGGGCAAAATTTGGAGTTAAAAATAAACCCAAAGTATTTCAGGATCCTCGCCGGTGCTACAGAGCCTGTGCACTGTGCTGAGCTTCTTCGGACTCAGACTTGAGTAAGAAGAAGAACGGAACACGTATGCTTTACTACCCGTGTGCCATGATGTTAATCTGTTGTTCAAACCTCAAACCATTCAACCCTGTTATGTCTTCGTTATAAGGGTAATGTAAACCATGACTAGGGTTGGATTCAACTTGAGAGTAGCCGACGGAAAGTTGCTGGTAGTGATCTGAAACTTCACGAGATCGGCAACAGTTCACACTAGGGAGACAATGGGTATGGTAACCAGACCAGTGTGATCACTGCAAAAAGAAGAAAAGCTACGGCACAATACCTGGCGAAATGGATGTGAAGAGAGCAGAAATAAATAGTTGGGCGGCTTAGTGACGTCTTCATCAACAGAAAAGATAACTACATGATTCGTGATTATAATGATTGTGTGGGACTGCCTGTAACACAGGATCCATACTAGCAAGGCAGATAACCACCACCCCCCCAACCATATGCACACACTCACACACAACCACACCTAACACACACTCACACGTACACACATACACCACATGCAAGTATGGAAACCCATTTTCTGAAAATAAATAAGCCTTGTACATTAGATAGGGGAATGCTGCGCCCTGTGCAGCCGAAGATATTTACACAGATTTAGGATTTGTTCTTTCTTTAAAAAAGCGTCTGGTTGAAACAGTTTGTGGGTAGAGGATGTTGTGCTGTGTAGTTTCGTGTAAGTGTCTATAGCACGATTAAAATACGTTAGAGCATTTGATAAGTCAAAGGCAGTAAGTTGCAGATCGGTTCTTGCATAAAGTGGCTGCATGTTTTTAAAACAGCGTGTTTAAGTAGAAAGTATTCCAAGTGAATTCACTGTGAAGGTTCCGGTGTCTAGGATGGCTTTTCTTGTTTTGGTGATAAAAACGGTTCGTTGAGCTACCTTGTTTATTGTTCAGTGAATTCATTTTGTAATACTAGCGCAGCTGCAGTTATCCTTATTGTTCTCATACATGGTCGAGCATGTTGCGCAGTGTAGTCTGAAATGCAAAATGTGTATTTCATAAAGTGGGCGCCTTTTCTAATGGAAGTAGATAGATGTTGTGCCGTTACAAGTTTGAAATATTGGTATGTTAAAGAGAAAGAACCCTTCCATACCTTGCTGAGAATTCTGTATATTATGCTAGCCCTATATTTATAAATATAAATTGGCAGTCTTTGTTATAATGTGGTCTATGCCGTTTTCAAATCAGAACTAACTCAGACCGGTGTGCCTTTAGTTTAATGTACACAGTTTTCTACTAAAAAAAAATTAATTATACGGATAGCGTTATTGATACCGAAATATATTTAATCATATTTAGAGCACGTGATAATGTTTCTATTATTTTATACGTCTAGTTAGCTCTACGTTGCACATTAAAACGATGTATGTTTCAAAATAAGATGTCTCTTTTTCCGTATGCAAAGGCAATACATTAAATGTTATCATAATAATTAGGATTTTGACATTTGATTAATTAATACTTTAAAATCAAAGCTACGCCTATCGTGCGTGTTATTCAAATATGGCGAACTACCAGGGCGGAAGTCAAAAGCCTCGACGACGTAGGAAACTTCCAAATATTCACCACACAGACAGTACAATTTCCACCGATGCTGCAATTTTCTGGTACAGCTACCACACTGCAGTCAGCTGGATTCGTAGCAACGAACATATCATATCAAAATGTATACAGCTTCTCCAGATTTATCCAAACCTTATCCAGGATAAATCTATGGATCATTTAAGGGAATTTATCCAGTCTTTATTACAGGGAGATCATTCAGCTGGTGTGAAGCAAAGGGAAGTCATTCGACATAAGAGAGAGGCAGACACCACTCGCAAACTGCAAAGGAAGGACAGCAGCGGTAAAGGTACATCTGGGCAATGGCCTCATTGTATTATTGCATCATCTGTCTCTGTCTGTTTTATCTCACTGAAACAAAGACAATCAGCCAACCAAACCAAACCACCCTACCCATTGTTATGTATCAAATTTAGCTCCGAAGCTATCGTCACATTTTTCTTGTTGTGACCAAGTTCTCCAAATGATTTTACAGTATCCTGTTTTGCTTTTTTTCTCCATTGAATACACTAAGGTTCTAAGGTTGTTGCGTATCCTCTAGAGGACGTTGCAGAACCAACCCTAACAGCCCCTGGCTGTTGTGTGGTTTCTCTAGGCAAATTTACGTCCAGTAGTTTGTTATTGCTTCCTGGACGGTCGGCTTTCTTGATACCACTGTCGAAACCAACGCAAGGCGCATTGCCCGCAGCTGGGATCGAACCTGGCATCCTGGCATTACGAAGCGAAGTGTTCGCATCGACTTAGATTGAATACACTAGCTCAGTTATTCTCAACTTTCCTAATGCCGCCACCCTTTAAAACAGTCCCTCATGTTCTGGTGACCCCCAACCATACAATTTGTTTAGTTGCTTCTTCCTAACTTCAGTGACTATGTGTCTTCCGATGGTCTTAGGCGACCCCTGCACCGATTAACGACTGCTTGGAGGTTATTAGAAATTATTGTAACGTGTGGGAATCTATTCAGACATTACCGATTTGAAATCAGTTATATTTAGCTTAGAAGAGTATTAGTAGCATTATAATAGAAATAGAGGGCTAGGATTTCGTTTCAAAAATTATATTTAGAATTCCACAAGTTCCACACACACACACACACACACACACACACACACACACACAAATAAAGTAAAATAAAGGACCCGTTCCCACGCCTTCAGACGTATAAGGCACTAGCTGTGCCCTGCCACGCGTTGCTGTGGCCCCGAATGGTGAAATGGAAAAGAAAGAAAGTAGCTCTCAACTAACAGTGTCTGTCATAAAACTCACCCCCTTCCCTCTCCCCTCCACCCAGTCATTTCTCCCTCCGAAGGATAAAAAATTCATCCGTGGCGAAAGTAGTAAAATAGAAATAGTTGAGAAATGAGAACTTGAAAATAATGTTTTGAGCTCGCTTAGCTAACAGTGTCTCGCATACCCCCCCCCCACCCCTACCCCCCCCCCCCCAATAATATTTCCCACTCCGAAGGAATAAAAAATCATAGCTTGGCGAAATTGTTAAAATAGAAATAGTTAAGAAATGATAACTTTAAAATAATGTTTTAAGCTCTCTCAGTTAACAGTGTCTGGAATGAACCCCCCCCCCCCCCCATACCCCCCCCCCACTAATCATATCGCCGAAAAATGGGAAAGTCATCATCTGGCGAAATATTGTACTAAATTGAGCTTTGCATCCGTGTCCACCCAGAGACAAATGGATAGCATTAATGTGTACTGAGAAGTAAATGTGGCCAGTGTAACCGCTACCACTTCGCCCATCCAGTACCAGTACTACTGCTATCACTACCACTGCCATCACCACCTACAGAACAAAAACAAAAAACAGTTACTACTGTCTGTGCAGGTCGGTATAGCCAGAGGAGGTAGCGCCGCATGCTGTTGCCACGGACTGTTTAGCGTAATTGAGCTCCCAACAAAGAAAAAGAAAGAAAAAAAAAAAACTCCATCACCTAACCAGTGATGGAACCCTACCACTACAACCACCACATTCACAACAAATACACAAAACGGTCACTACTGTCTGTACAGGTCGTTGAAGCCAGAGGAGTTGGTGCCGCATGCTGTCGCCACGGACTGTTTAGTTTAAGTGTGTCCCCGACATAAAATTCCGTGATTAAAAAAAAAAAAAAAAGTACACTATACTCACAAATAGCGGAAATAAAAACCCGCACTCGTTATATCTCCCTCTTTGAAGGGACGATGTTTAACTAACCTTGGCATCTGTGTCGACCCAAATTAAACTGGACCGTAAGCCTTCTTAGTTACCAGTTTCTGCCATCAAAGAATAGTTGTTGATCGAGTGAAGTGTCGGGGGGAGGCTAATTTGGACTGTACTGAAATCGGATGTCTTTGGGCGTAAGGCGCAGATGTCGCAGCTTAGCGGTAAACCACAAAACAACGTGCCAATCGACCTTTAAGAGAAAAAAGAAAAATTAGCACCCAGCGGAGACTTTAGGTCAGATATCGCAGCCTAGCTGTAGACAACAACACAACGTGCCACCTGCCCTCCCAAGGGCGAAAGAATATTACCCGTGACATGAACATTGAGCATCAAGTCGCCGCCATCGCAGGCTAGCTGTAAACCCTAAAATCGAACGGGAAAAATGCGTAGATATTGCAGCCTAGCTATAAACCACAACAAAACGTGGCAGCCACCCAGCTATATATATACCCCTGAAGTGAAGTTTCTCTAAATAAGATTTACTTATTATTAACACAATTTACTAATTCAAAGAGATCAAAATTCTAGAAAGCCTCACTGTACCGCCAGAGGTGACGGAATCGGGTGATTTGTACACCGATTCGCCTTCACACACTGATTCTTCCTCACACACTGATTCTCCTTCACACACTGATTCCCCCCCCCCCCCACTCTCCTTTTCCCCCAAAAGAAAAAACAATTTGTAGGAGGGCAATGCTTTCCATGTCTCCCGGAGCCAAATCATGTGCAAACATGCATTTGCAAAAAAGATATTGTTCTTATATATATATATGATATATATATAATTTCAAATATGATATATTTTGTTATTCGACAAATTGCAAAAATAATTATTTATTATTATTACTAATTCTTATTGTTAAACACTCAAACAAGACATATACCACTTGAGCTCCCAATGTTTTTTCAGTAGAAAATTTAAAATAGGGCTGTGTACCCTAATTACCCTCCAGTTGTTTGAATGTGTTCACACCCCTGCCCGATACAGCTAGACTTGGCTAAGTCTCTCTGCCGGTCGCCTGAACTATAGCTTCATATACTTCCTATGTCGACAAAGCTGTACACAGATACCAGGAAATTTCTTGGGAAGTAAAGGCTTCAGGCGTCATAAAGAGTTAATATACATTTAGTTCCATTTGTGTGTTTATGCATGATCGTGCAAAGGGAAGTTCTTAAACGATAACAAATCATTGTCTTTTCTTCAGCAGTAACTGGGATACCCCAGATATCAGTTACAGAGTCTATCAACTCACCTGCTCCAAGTTTCCTCATTTCTGCTCGCCACGCAAGAACCCCTCGGGTTCACTTAATCAGTCGGTGTAGCTACATGGATAACGTTTCTACTGATAGGCTTCTGCACTTTGGAGTTCTGGATATGCTGGATGAGGATTTCTATATAAGAGTGACAAATGTCAGACATCAATCACAGCCCGATGTACGTAAGGATACAAAGCGGCAATATATTGTAGCAGAGTCTGATGTATGCGTGTATTTATTTAATAATGCCACACTTGAAGATGCCTCATGCTTTCATGACTTATGCATTGCACTGGCTAAAAAAATTCCCGTTGTGTATATCAGACATCACAAACAGCAGTTGCCAAAGACGTTTCCAGATACAATAAACAGCCTAAGCAAAGGGTGTGTAACATTGAAAGATTACATGCACAAGTTTGTACCAGAAACTCATACAGCCTCATCGGACAGCTTGTCTGTTAAAACTACTCGTGTCAAAAAGAAGCTTGCTCCGCTGATTGTTGGAAATCGCTCTTGGTCGACAGGGGAACTAAATGTGAATGGTATTCTTGGAAAACATTGTCGATCTTCTGTGCCTTTGGAAATTGATCTGGTTTTCACACTTGTCAGTAATTTTAAGAATGCCTGCGTCTTTGATGAGACAGACATGGATGAGTGCTGCTCCAAAGTGAAACACCGAATTCATGAGGTTTTGGGAATAGGGGATTCCAGTGACGAACTACATCCTGTCAGTAACTCTAATAAAGTAGATCATCCAGATTCTTCAGAAATATGTGACGTTAACTTACGCGTCAGTAATAATCGTTGTAATAAAACAACCACATTAGCTGGTGTCCGTGCGTCTACAGCCATCAGCAGACACAGATTTTTAAGTGTACCGGACCCACAAGACATTACTTCAGCAAGAGAGTGGAGTTATTCGGGATCATCTTACCACCCACCGCCTGATAAAACAAACCACGATTGCAATTCTGATGGCGACGAAGACAGTGTCATTTCTTTCGACAGCAATGATGCTAGAATGATTTGCTCCCCTGTACTAGAGCAGAAAGCAACCACGTATCTCATTTTTGATCACAGTAATTTAATTGAAGGGCCCAGGAAGGTTGAGTTTCCTGCAGAGGGGGACAGTGCTGTTGTTATTGTGGATGAAACAGATTCAGATGACTATGATGCAACCACTGGGTCTCCCATTAACTTCAGCGAAATTGATTTAAGTAGAGAGATCAACTCTAGAGGGACGCCAGAAAGTGATACTTCTATTGTATTTTAGTTTCGTTTCCGCTGACCGAGTGAATATTTGCATTGTGCATCACGTCCATCCACGATGGTTGTGGAAGTTCTTCTAATAAATATAAGCTCATTGGAAGTGAAATTACTTACATTGCACATTACACATTGCTTCACCGAATATGAAACGTTTTCACAGTGTGAATAAGGTTTATTAGGGTTTATCTTCAGTTAATACGATAATAGCTTCTTATGTCTATTTTCATGTGTCTATAAATACATGGAAACATCAGACGAACTTGTAATCATGTAGCAATTGACACAATCAGTATTGAATTTTCACTGGGTGAGAGCGGATCAAGTTTGCAAATGTTCCAAGTAAAGTGATATCAGTTTGTTTTATCATTTATTTCATCATACATTCCATCATTCATTTATGCATTCATTTATCCATTCAATCATTCATATATTAATTAGTTCATTCGTTTATTCATTCATTGCCTCTGAAGTTGAAAACAAATTATGCTTTTTCTATAAATATTAGAGCCGTATAACGGCAGTTTAAGGGTTCTCTTCTTCAGCCACCTCTGTGAATTCAAGTGATGTATATCTCCTGAAATGTGACTCCACCTGTCGCTTCAGATGTTATGACTTCAGTGCTTTGAGCCGTCTTCAATGAAACTGTTTAGCTGTCCATTTCACTGCTGTGTATCTTTATGATATGCCTATTTTATCTTCGTTAGTGATGAATATCTTCAACTGTATGTCTGCCGCTCAGTCGGCTTGATGCTTATCTTCAGTGATATGTCTGTCTGCCAGTTGTAATGGTGTATATCTTTAGTGGCATGCCTGTTCTGTTCTCCTAAGTTAAGATATTTGTTCCATGACATACTTCTGTATTCTACGTCAGTGCTGTATATCACGAGTGTCATATGTGTGTGGTCTACATAGTTGCTGTATTTCATGAATAGCATAATTTTGTGGGGAAACCGCCGTGGTGTAGTGGCTAGACTTTCGAATGCAGATCGGAAGGTCGTAGGTTCCGGTCCTAACGGAACCAGACTGTTTTAAAATGAAATTGGCTGTCAGTTCGATCCAGCCTTGAGTGGGTGCCAGCTGAAGTTCTAGGAAGTTGATATTGACCACATCACCCACCGAGTGACGAGTGGTCTATAGAATATAGGTCTAACTCTATATTTCCGGAGCCGGGGAAAAAGAATACTTTACTTTTTAAAATACTTTACTTTAAAAAAAAATGTTTACTCATGTGTGTGTGTCATGGCTTTATATCTTCAGTGGCATATTTTTTTCGTCTATATCAGTGCTGTATATCTTCGGTGGCATATTTGTTTCGTCTATATCAGTGCTGTAGATCTTCAGTGACATATTTTTTCGTCTATATCAGTGCTTTATATCTTCAGTGGCATATTTTTTTCGTCTATATCAGTGCTGTATATCTTTAGTGGCATATTTTTTTCGTCTATATCAGTGCTGTAGATCTTCAGTGGTATATTTGTTTCGTCTATATCAGTGCTTTATATCTTTAGTGGCATATTTTGTTCGTCTATATCAGTGCTGTATATCTTCAGTGGCATATATTTTTCGTCTATATAAGTGCTGTAGATCTTCGGTGGTATATTTGCTTCGTCTATATCAGTGCTGTAGATCTTCGGTGGTATATTTGTTTCGTCTATATCAGTGCTGTATATCATCAGTGGCATATTTTTTCGTCTATATCAGTGCTGTATATCTTCAGTCGCATATTTGTTTCGTCTATATCAGTGCTGTAGATCTTCGGTGGTATATTTGTTTAGTCTATATCAGTGCTGTAGATCTTTGGTGGCATATTTGTTTCATCTATATCAGTGCTGTATATCTTCAGTGGCATATTTTTCGTCTATATCAGTGCTGTAGATTTTCGGTGGTATATTTGTTTCGTCTATATCAGTGCTGTATATCTTCGGTGGCATATTTGTTTCGTCTATATCAGTGCTGTAGATCTTCAGTGGCATATTTTCTTCGTCTATATCAGTGCTGTAGATCTTCGGTGGTATATTTGCAAGGTCTTCATCAGTGCTGTAAGGGGTTTCCTCATTATAACTCCTTGGAGGGTGAAAGGGCTGTCTGGACTCTGTCTAGTTGATCTTTCACACAGACTGAGATTATGTGCTGTGTCAGGTTTGATATTTAGAGGGAACAAACGATCAATGTGTATTTACACACTAGAGCAGGCAAATGACATTGCTACCAACATCAAATATTCTGTCATAATGCAGACATGTTTCTCTCTCTCTCTCTCTCTCTCTCTCTCTCTCTCTATATATATATATATATATATATATATATATATATATATATATATATATATATATATATATATATATACATAGATATATATATATATATATATATACATAGATATATATATATAAATACATACATACATACATATATATATATATATATATATATATATATATATATATATATATATATATATATACATACATATATATATATATATATATATATATATATATATATATATATATATATAGAGAGAGAGAGAGAGAGAGAGAGAGAGAGAGAGATACATGTCTGCATTATGACAGAATATTTGATGTTGGTAGCAATGTCATTTGCCTGCTCTAGTGTGTAAATACACATTGATCGTTTGTTCCCTCTAAATATCAAACCTGACAGCACATAATCTCAGTCTGGGTGAAAGATCAACTAGACAGAGTCCAGACAGCCCCTTCACCCTCCAAGGAGTTATAATGAGGAAACCCCTTACAGCACTGATGAAGACCTTGCAAATATACCACCGAAGATCTACAGCATCTATATATATAGATATAGATATATGGGAGATGGGGTGTTAGTCCCCCACCTAACCAAAACATTGTGTTTTCGGGCTAGGGCAGGCTCAAATGACATGTGATAACCACTAGAACTAACAACCCACCTACTCTTCTCTAATGCGTGCGCATTTATTTAGATAATATTCACAAAGCTTGAACGTTAAAAGTGCCTGTGAATATTTGCTGTATTGATCAATAGACGGGTTGTTTCAATTGTATATACATGTTTTTTAGGAAACACTGGGACTGAAATTAAACACATTAAACATTTCTCCATCGCTTTAAAGATTATTTGTTCTTATTTAGTAAAACTATTAACATACAAGCTCTCCCAAAGGTATTTAATTATCATTATCACAACGCAGCCTTACATCTCATTAGAAGCTGCACAAATGCAATCTTCGCACTTAAACAATTAATAGAAAAGAACATCGAATATGTTGAGAACTTATCTGTAGCATTTGTAGCCCAGGAGAACACTTTCGACAGGATTGATAAACGAAAATTATGGAAAGTAGTAGATAGAGAAGTAGTAAGTTTGCAAAAGCTTATACAGAGTTTTCAGAAGCGTAGTTATAATAAATCAGGGATCATCTAAACCATTCAAAGTAACATCTGGAATAAGACAGGTATGTGTCTATTCAACCTCTGCTACTTGTTAGTTACATTGGCAGCTTGGTGAAAGGGATATGCCTACCCTGCATGCAAAGACTGGACTCGGCGGATTGTGTGGATGAAACCTCTTATTGGTTCAACGGATAAAAAGGCGTTTACCCGCAGGCTCTGTGCAGAGCTTCGAGCAAGGCAGGACACTTAAGACGCCTTGGTCATCCACTGCACCTAGGTCCATTTCCAATCGTCTTGACATTGTCCTGCCATTGGATCAAGATGGACACAGGGGAGAGAGTGAGGTCGACGAATTGCGCAACTCTTCCTCACTTAAATCCAAGTCCTTGCGCAAGTCACTTTCATTCAGCTATCACTTTGGATGAAAGTGGTCTTCTTCACACGTGATGGACGAACAACAACACATTGACAGCATAAGCAAAGATGCCAAACCCAGGAACGAAAAACAAAGTAGCATCAATCCCATTAACCAGCAGAGGAGGAACCCTTGAGGCTGTTCAATATTATATATTAATAAGGTAACAGAAAATGTATTGATCGGCACTCATAGAAAGAAGTGGAAATATAGAAGAACACACTAGAGAACATAAAAATCGAAAGCAGTGGTGCCTAGTTGACCATGTTCTTAGTGAACTTGTATCCATAGCGAGGCGCACACGCTGTCTGGAGGTGACAGATTCGATTCTCAAGCACGGTAACTATAGCTTTCGATTTTTATGTTGTCTAATGTGTTCTTCTATCTTTCTACTTCTATAAGTGCCGATCAATAAATTTTCTTTTACTTTATTAATATATAGTAGCATCACCGAATTGCTCCTTGCTGATGACCAGGCCTTGATTGCAGACACAGCCATGAATTTACAAAAAACATATCACATCTATAAATGAAAAATGTAAATCAAATAATATGAGAATCAACATCGAAAAGACAGAAATAATGTCAATAGGAAGAAAAAAGCAGAATGTAAATATATCATTAGAGCATACATATATTAAACAGGCATCTGCATTTAAATACCTTAAAACAACATTCACTGAAGATGGTAAATTTTACGGAGAAACTGACATTCGATGCACTAAGGCAGACCAAGTGTTGGGACAGTTAGACTATCCTCCTACCTCCCACTCCCCCTCCCAACCCCAATTCTTATAGCATTAGGAGTCGAGACACACAATATTAGGATTACACTGTATTTGTATAGAAACATTCACTCTAAATGGTTGATATAGTCAACTTTCAGCTGACAGCCTGTGGTCCCCCCCCCCCCCCCCCCCCCCCCCCCCCCCCCCCCCTAATTCTCTAATTTCTCGAAATTTGCTTGTACCAAATGCCAAATTTGCTCCGTACGCCATATTTTCGAGGTAAATAGGACAGTTCTTCTTATCATTGTTTTATATATTTTAACCATTGTGTTACAAAATATAGTTTTATATTTGCACTGTTGTAGAGGCATAACAAAAAGAATTTGGAAAGTTAATTTACATACCTACAAACACTTGGAGTACCTAACTGGAATAAGAAGGTCTGTCACAGATACATGGAGACAGGTGATACCTGAAGCAGTGAACCTTTAGGCTTCGAGCATTTAGGCTCGATGCCTCGAGCAGATTGGCAAGCTTCACTGGGAAGGTCACAGGTAGTGAGCATACTTCGGATTTTTTTTTCTCCTATCATGCCGGCGGGGGGGGGGGGGGGGGAGGGATAATGAACAGGCAGATATATTGGCCTGATCTGCACCATTGGGTGGTGAACGGATACATGACAAGGCAATTGTGGTCAAGGCCCTTTCGGAATAAGCTAAGGAATCAGCAGAGAAACAAGATTATTATGTCCCGGAGAAAATGAGGCACCTGGGTGTAACCAGAGGATCTGGCCGGCTCACTACACTCAGAGGAAACAACAAGACGGACATATAACCAGATTATGACCAGTACCATCGGTATTAGAACTCTGCGCTGGCTGCTGAAGATGAGGACGGGGCATGCATTAAAATGCCCAGAGTGCTGTTATGTTAATTCTTGACTCAGCTCAGCTCAGCTTAACATTTAGCTCATACATTTTATTTAAAATAAAAGAAAATATTTTTTGTGTGCCTATTTCAGACTAGCCAGACTTGTTAGGCTTCTATTTTTTTTTAAAATTAATTTGTTCTACTTTTGAATCTGAACTATAATCTCCATTAACGAACCACATCTATACACCAGGAGTGTAGAATAATTTCCTAGTGTTTTCATCCATAAGAATGTAATTTTTTTGCAAGCTTATATACCTAAGATCGACAGGCAAGATTGCTAGCCACTGTCCCAACATAGCTCCAACATATTGTAAAGGCTTAAGGCCACTATTACAATAACAGAGTCAAAAGCGGGGACTTAGATAGATGATTTTACTTGTTACCTTTATCTTCGTATTTTTCCTCTTTGTTGACCGGTGGAAAGTCCTGGTTGACCGTCGATTAGGACTTGGGCTTTGTGCCATGGTCTGAGTTTTGCATGCGCATCCCTTTTACGGGCTTATGTGTGTGCAGTTCTTAGTTCCTTGCCGCTCAGGCAGATGCACTCCGACTTCAAAGGGATTGCCCGAATTAGTCACCTCTTACGACAAGCTTGTTGGGAAGGCAGTGTGTTTTCCATATAAAGAGGCCCCGGAACCTACATGGGAAGTTACAAATACCGACATTCTGTCACATCGGTCCCACCCATTTGTTCTTCAATTTCCAAAGCAGGAGGAATCCTTGTGTCTTCATGCTTACTTTTCCTTGTTGTACTTGGCTGGCATATCTTCTTTCGTTGACCCTCCTTGTGTTTCTACATGCGTGGCCTCGTATTATTCACATTCCAGTAGGTGGTTCGTCATCTCTGAGTCATCTTTCCCAACGTCTCTGGAAGTATGTCTGCCCTGGTACCTGTCCCTACCTCTTCTTCAACTAGCTACTGCAGACACAATCAGACTGTCACCTCTTGGTTTCCCTTAATCCGGGGGTTTCCTCGTACGCACATCCAAGATACTTTCGTGATACCGAATTTCTAGATGTTTACAACACATTCTACGCGGATTTTGCCAGTTTAAAAAAAAGAGCTTGCATCTATACACTCGCAAATGTTGGTAGTGTTTTGCAGCTACGCAATATGTAGAGAACAATCTTCATTGCACTGGATTTTATCCTAAATGGACCGGCCTCTTTCAAGAAAGTTGCCATTCACCCCACCAAGATCATCACGCAAAGTACGAATCACCTTAGCACACGTAATAAACCCAAATGATCTCTGAAACACCCAGGAACCCAAAGACAGGATCCGAAATCAAGCGAATAACATTTAGGGCACGGGGAAAACAACTTGACAAATTTGGTACCCTTTCCTCTCTAGCATTGCTTACAAACACATACTATTCCATTCGTTATTTTCTGCTGTCTTCCCTTCTATTTGCCGCCCACAAGCTGTGTCTCTCCTTTCTGTCTCCCACTCACACATTACTGATCTCTGTGTCTCTCGTTCCTGTCTCCTCCTCATATGTAAAAAAAAAAAAAAAACACAGTATATAATCAAATGCTCCCAAAGATAGCAACTGCTACGCAGTTACCCTTAGAGTTGATTTACCATTAAGTGTAACCACATAATTTATATGCCAACAGCAGCCCGCGTATGTTTGTTTGTGGGCGCAGTAATGGCATTAAATCTAAAACCCGCATTTTATCTCAGTTTAATCAATGAAGTTGAGTGTCGGTAATGACACAACTAGGTCCCCAGCCAGCCTCTACGATACATATGAGTTCTGCGTTCAGTTTGACCTGGCAGCAACAATGGACATCAAGACGGGATCGATAACCTTCTCTTGTGGGGGAAAAAAAAATAAGACGAATAATAATATAATTAGACAAATGGGATCATTTATATTTTAAGATAGCACGCGAGGATACATCGCAAGGGTAATGGACTTTCTGTGTAAAGTCAAAAAATTTTTGCTTTTTACTGGCTTTCTCAAACTCTATGCATCATGGTTAACTTTGTAACCTGAACTGTTTACTTCCTGTTTTACAGTTGCGACATTTTACATTACTGAACCAGCAAAAGCATACACAATAATAAACTATTATTCAAAAAGTCAGCAGATTTATTTATAACTGCTGAGTGTAATCATTAATAATTTGAAAAACAGCCACTCTAAAATCAATTAATTTTCTCAAAAACATTATGGTTTTCATTTCTTAAGAGCAATATTAGCACATAGCGTTTCTAATCATTATCTTTATTACTTATAGCTTTTAGAAACAGTGAGGTCATGTGAACTATTACAGTTATATCGCTTACAATTAGAGCAGGCTGTTGGAACTAAGACTTTTAATCGTGATAGTTTAACTAATTTGTTATGTGTAAAGATTTTGAAACATGACTTGTCTTGATCCCTAAGTCATTTTTTTCGTTGTTGCAGCCCTGTGAGCTGTGTTTTTCCGGTGAAATGAATTTCATCTGTGCAGCGGTTGTGTTCTGGTGTTCAATATGGCCGGTAGCCGGTTTTCATGTGAGTTGGTGAAATACCTCATGTAATAATTCTACGTGTGTACAGTAACCAAGTTATCGTACCCGACAACTTCCATTTACAATAAACTGCATTTCTGGTGGCAATTGTTGGCTTTGGCGCCTCTGGCAACTGAAAAACGCATCTACTGCGAGCGGATATTTCTGGTTTGTTCGGGGATTAATTGTTCACCAGTTTTTCAAATGCGAGGGACAATTCACCAGTTTTTCATATGTGATGGACATTTCATATGATTTTCACTGGCACAGGAACGGAGCAAGTATAGGGAAAACCTGAATGCAATGATGTTGAAACCTCGACTAAGACTAAGACCTCCGTTACAACTTTACAGCCACAAATTACCCTTTAGTTACTCATGCTTATTAATTAGGTGATCTGATTTTACATCCTGTATGTACCATTTTATAGGATGGTGTAAAATAAACACGGAGAGCTGGAATATGTGACGTCTTAAGTACCAACACCTACGTAGCATTTACCAAGGCTCGCACCCCATGTCTCTTCTAAACACGGACGCGGAAAGACGGAAAAGTTCTGGGGAAGAGTAGGGCGAAAAAGAGGAAATACGACAATAGGTGCGGGATTTAGGAGGGGTGACGAGTTCAGGCAACACGAACTGTGCAGTTTAGGATAGTGAGTGGGTGTGTGCAGACCACAGGCAGAAAACACATATTCATTACTTTGTATGCAATTTAATCCCTAGTCTTCCGCGTGACACCCCTTATTACGATGGCAGCCTCATGGGTGCATCATCCCACACACACACAAAAATTAATCAAACCAGCGCAAAAATTAATCAGACAAGAAATTTCAAAAAAAAAAAAAAAAAAGGTAAGAATCCAAAGGTTTCTCTGGGTAAAGATTCAATAACACAGCATTCAGAAGAGACCCATATTAGCTTTTGTCTCCATCTGCAATAGCAAGCAGAGAGTGTCCGTACTCATGGTTGTCATCCGGCTAACTACTCGGTTTGTCCCACTCCCCACCACCCATCCAGCTCATTGCTCACAGATACTGCCTGCTGCATCATTCTCTCCAGTTGCCAGGAGAAAGTCGTTGGTTCAAAGTGTTTGTATACTACCTGTTGAAACATTTTAATTCTATTCTTTAGTATGCATGTCTGTTAGTAAGAACAGATAGTCAGAAATGGAGATATTAGAAGATACTAGGACTGAAGCCAGTCAAACACTTCATTAAAGAACAACACATGAGATGGTTTAGCCACCTGACGAGAATGCCCCGGTAGCAATAGCCACAGAGAACCACGCTGAAAAAAAATATTATGAACACTCAGGAAGGCTACGACCACCAAAGAAATGGAGCGATATCACCAAGAGCAACCTGCCAGAAATGAACACCGACTTGTACAAAGCATTGGAAAAGTGCACAGACGATCCTCATATCACCCCCAACACCTTGCTGAGGTTAATTGTGGAAGAGAAAAAGAAGAAGTATGAAAGTAACGTAACTAATCGTTTTCCACTTCTTCAGGCTTATTGGGTGTATATAGTTTGACCTATAATTTATAGACCAATTTGCACTTGACGGGAGAAGTGGTCAACATCACGCCAACCGCCTTTACTTCCTAGGATTTTACCTGCTACTAATTTAACTCTAGGCCTACCTGGGGGCCAAAGTCATTTAAAAAAAAAGCCAAGCTCTGTGAGGACCTAAACCCACGACCTTTGGCAGCTCGCATTTCTATTCTTCAACATTTAAATTTAAAGCAATCATTCAATTAAAGATAGATAACTCCGTGCTCAACATTTGACATATATAAACAGTTGTCTCCCTTGATTAAATCATTGTTGCATTAGCAGAACGGGGAAAAACAGACGTTTTGATCGGTCATATTATCAATGCAATAATAATAATAATAATAATAATAATAATAATAATAATAATAATAATAACTCTTAGCTAATAATATTGAAAAATCCTAAGTATCAACAAATATTCGTAAACTGATTGTGGGGTAAACGAATATGCTGCTGTGTGATATATAATAGCACTCCGCGAAAATTATAATGATTAATTATTTGTCGTCCCTTGTGAGATGCTATTTTATCTTTTTTTAAGCCCCAGCCTGTTTTCTGCCGGGGGCCCTCAACATAGCCGGGCCATAAATATGGCCTAACGGCTGAAAGAGGTTTGTGTGGACCGCTCCACTGGTGATCCTCATCCGCATAGTGGCACTTTGTGTCACCGGATTATTATCGCTTTGTGTGGAGTCCTGGTGGGGTAACAAATAATTGTTTATCGTCCCCTTGTCAGATGCAATTTTTCGTTATTTTGAAGCCCCACCCTGACTGTTACCGGGGGGCCTAATATAACTTAAGATTGAACGGGGTTTCAAGGACCTCTCCACGGATGATCCTCATGTTGTGTCACCGGTTGTTTATCATTTTTTTTTGGGATGTCCTGGTGGGGCACAACTCACATACACACAGGAACTTTCCACGGATGATCCTCATGTTGTGTCACCGGGTGTTTATCGTTCACTGTCCTAGAAGGGGGAAAACTTAATTACTTACTATAATAATGATGATGATGCTAATAACGAGCATGATGATGATAAAAGTACAGTAAGTAAAAAAAAAAAAGTAAAGGACCCTGTTCCACGCCTTAAGGCGTGTAGGGCATATAGGGCTAGACCTATATTTCTATAGACCAATCGGCACAAAATGGGTGATGTGGTCAGCATCACGCCCGATAAGTTCAGTACTACCACTACTGGTACTGGGATATGCTATACTTAAATATGTGTAGGCTGTTAGGTGATGTGGTTAACAACACGCGGCTGTTTTTTACGTGTCAAGGCATTTTCGGGATTCCAGATTTTTTCCAGCTGTAAGCCAAATCTGATTTTTGCATCCTTATTGTATGGATGTGAATACAAAACGCCAGGAGGTTAATACGATCAACAAATGCTTGATGAAGTATGAAGTCGAGTGTGTCGGCTGAAAGGCGCAAATAACGCAGTCTTGCTGTAAACTGGCACAAGGCAGTTACGTCACTCGGGAAAACGAATAAAAGATGTAGACAAAACCTTTCTGCTGGCTGGCAAGTGTCAATGAATTATAAGACAATGAATCCAAGCATGTTAGAAGGAACTTTAAACATCTATCAAAGAGGAAACACCTCTGATTTATATGTCCCTGTGTGGGTTCCAGGGCCCTGTTATAGTGAAAATGAGAATAGACTAACTGCTTACCCAGAAGCATGTTGTAAGAGTCGACTAATTGGGAGCTTCCTTTAAAGTCGAAGTGCATCTTGCCTTAGAGGCAAGGAACCAACAGTCTGAATAAGAATTAGTCAGATCTCTCGAACGGATGCACACACAACACTCAAGTTCTGGAACAGGACTACAGTCCAGAAATGGCAAAGTTTACAGCTGGTGAATGCGAAGAAGAAAAAGATTTCTAAAAAATATGTGAATTATGCGCAACTTATGGCGAGCAATCTCAACAAAAGGAACAGGATAAAACGATTTCAAACAATCGAACTTTTTATAGAAATCTTTATCACTGAGCAATACAAGAAGATGAAGAATCCTATACATCTGCCTCCTGCCCGGTTATTTTATCTCAAAGCTTTCAAAATGTTTTGTCAAGGTTTTTTGAAGCCTTACCTCACGTTACATCCCTGAAGAATCACATTTGAGTGACTTGGTTTAAGTTTTTTAGGTAATAAAGTGTCTTCCTTTTCCCATTCCTATATTTCATATCTCGTCACAGTTACTAATGTGACTATGCAGTCTAGGGGCATTGGATTCATTTTATTGTCGTTTTGCTGGTTGATAAAGACTCCAATGGAAAACAATGTGTCAGCTCTCATTCTCCTACCAGACCACACTTTTTATTTCGTTGACTTTCTTAAATATAGCTTCGTTTCAGTAAATTTTTTTTTTTTTTAATTTGTACATTGAGAAATAAGAAAGCACACTGAAATAGTTCACTAATGATCCTATTGATGTTCATCCTCTGATCTAATAACGAACCTTGGACAATCCTAATGAATGCGCTGCTAAACTTGCTGCTGATACAGAAATAAAAAAAAAATCATGCTTACCGAAGAATTAACAGAGTACATTAGAATCGAAAGTCCGCCGATATAATAACAACATTTCTGTATTTTCCTTCAGCTGAAAGTTCAGGTTCTAAAGAAATGGCTAGAAATGTCATTGTCACTTGAAAAACGTAAATGATGAAGACTTTAGAAATTACTGCAACCATTTTACACGCCTTTCTATACGCAAATTACCCCAATTAAAAAAAAAAAAAAAAAAATGCATACTTACCGTATTCTACTTCTGGACTTTGAATTATTCTTTTTTATTCCAGAACTTAAGTTACGTGTGCTCAACAGTTTTACAGATTTGGCTTATTTATATGCGGACTAATGAGTCTTGTCGTCTCAGATGGATGCATACGACCTGGAAAGAAACACCCCTAAAAAGTAGCTCTGTACGACATGTTTGTTAGTGGACTTATCCCCCACCCACGGACACCCGCAACACACATATATCAAAACCCTGCTGTCAAGTCAGTTCGCCTATCTGACCCAATCAATATGGTCAGCTATGGCAGCGAAGTATTATCTCTTTGTATCGCCATATTCTCTTTATTTTCCCTTCTTTCTTCTTCTTTTGTCAAAATCTGCTTGTGCCGCTAGGCGTCGCAGTCTATCAGATGATCGGCAACCGAGCCAGGGCGCGCTCAGTCGCTTCATATGCCGTGATGTTATGAAGTCTCAAGTTGTCCGTGACTCCTTCAATCCATCTTCTTCTTGGTCTTCCCCTGCCTCTTGTTGTTTCGATTTTCATGTTGTATGCTCTTGATGCTGGCATCGTTGGTTCCATTCTCATTAGGTGACCAAACCATTTCATTCTTTGCTTCTCAATAAATTTAACGATGGGTATGGTTCCAATAGTTCTTGTAATCACATCGTTTCTCACTCGATCTCTTCTGGTTTTATTCGCAGCCATTCTCAAACATCTCATTTCACAGGTGGTTAGTCTTCTCTCATGTTCTTTTGTTAATGTCCAAGTCTGACATTGATAACCTAATGTCGGTATAAAAATTGTATTTATAATTTGTCTTTTTATCTCAGCTGGGACAGCAGGGTGTTTTAAAATTGGGCAAGCTGGTATGCGACATTGTTGGCTTGTTGGATTCTTGCTTCGATCTCTCTGTCTATTTTACCATTGGATGTAAAGATACTTCCCAGGTATTTATTTTCCCAACCATCAATATTGACAGTCTTTACAAAATGCTCCAATCTAGTTGGGGGCTGCGTGATCTCGAGGCATGGTATCCGCCTCGAGTGCTAGAGGTTCCGGGTTTAATCACCGGTAAGGGGTGGGATTTTTTTCATGTGGACTTCAAGTAATTCTATCTTTTCCCTGGGTAGTGAGATGAGACGCCCGTGTGTATTGTTGCGTAAAAAATCCATTGGCAGTTCAAAATCGAAAAAAGTAGCCCAGCTGTGCTGCCGGTCAAAATTTTGAGTTAAAAATCTACCCACAGTATTTCAGCATCCTTGCTCGTGCTACCGAGCACGTGCACTGTGCTGAGCTTCTTCCGACTCAGACTTGAGTTAGAAGAAGAATGGAGCACTTATGGGTTACACCCGTGTGCCATGATGTTAATCCGTTTTTCAAAATCTTTAAACCTCAAACCTCCAATCTAGTTTGTTCCTCGTCATATGTGAAAGAATATCGTAAATGTAAAGGACCAATTTCCTCGCCTTCAAGCTTTCGCAATAGGCGTATAGGCCTAAAGTTAAATTGTATAGAGCAATTGACTTTGGTGGGTGATTTGGTCAACATCACGCGGGCTGCCATACCTTCCCAGAACTGTTCCTGGTACCCATATAAGGCTTGGTTGATCTTGGAGCCAAGGTTATTTTTGAAGGAAGTCAGGCTCGCGAAGACCCGAACCCACGACCTTCCAAGCGCAGATAATATTGGCTCCTCTCTAGTGAGTGAGTGATTATATTATCTGTCTCTACATGGACGCCCTTGTATGCACTTCTTTCACTAGTCATCTAGTGGTATAGCAAGGTCAGGTGGCACCCGGTTCGGAAAATGCCCTGCGTATCTCCCCGCACCCCCACAAAGTGTTCTTGTATTTTTGTTTTTTAACCACACATTTTGACATTTTGTCACCCCAACATTGATTACACACGGGACGGCTCCCAGTTGCTTTCGACGGAACTATATAATAATATATATATATATACAGCTCTGATGAGTAGGAACTCTTTCAGTGTTTCTATATCCTTCACAAACTCTACAACACTTTATTTTTTTTACCTCTCACTTTGTCGACCTAGTCAGTCTCTTTAATTTTCTCTATGTGTATGGGCGTGTGCGTGAAATATTTGTGTTACACGGACTTGTGTGACAGTTTTGACAATATGTGGTGGATCATAAGTTATACTAAGAAATGATGTCAGAGAGATATTCTAGAATGGACTCATATCTACCCATGCGTGTTATGGTCGGCAATGTTGCGGCTATGCAGCACATTGGTTGACTGGGTATCTTTACGTGGTACAGAAGATGCCATGGTAGATTTGTGGGTGTTGACCAATGTGGAGTTGTAATGGAGAGGTATCGGAAAGACTGGGTGGCGAAGGGAGCATTCCTTCAGTTAATACAGATGGTCGTGGTTAACTGGAGGTTAAGATGCCTCAGTGTGTGACTGTGTAGCAGAATAGAGGTCTGGATTCTTTTCACTAAGTGGTGTATTTACTTTTGGTCCTTATATGGTGGGATCTCGTAGAGGGGAAGAAGTCAGATAACTGTCGCTGCATATCTCGTAGGTGTATCTGCGCGATCGGGCTTGAGCTGATCGTAGCAGGCACCTCTGCATAGTTCGCTGGGGTGTTTTATCCATGTTATAGAGACTGCCGATGTGAGTGTATTTGGTAACAGTAGTATACTTGACAGTAATTGATCCCCAGTTCACCGTTATCGCAATGTGTTCGTCCATAATAAAAAGACTGATCGCACTATAAGATCATACTTGGTGTGGTGTATTGTATTACACCGTTCATAGACATTGATTTGATATGACCTGTAGCCCGTGCCCTATATATTAGTTGTTAATTTGTTACTCTGCCTGGCTTATTGTGGTGTTCCTGTTGTAGTTGGCCTCTCTTTTATCTCCTGTTGGAAACCCACAATCGTGTTGTCGCCTAAGTAAGCTCTTGTATGGGACAGGAGTGAGTCATACACCCGGGCACCTGACAGGATGCGTTACCCATACGACTGCATCTAAAACGAACCTTGTATCCTACAATCATGCATATAAAACATAGTCCACGAGGTTTGAGATTTAAATTTGAAACAAAAGATCAACATCATGGCATACGGGTAGCAACCCATAGGTGCTCCGTTCTTGCTTCTAACTCAAGTCTGAGTCTAAAGAAGTTCAGCACAGTGCACAGGCTCTGTAGCACCGGCGAGGATACTGAAATACTTTGGGTAGATTTTTAACTGCAAATTTTTGCCCAGGCAGCACCGTTAGGCTACTCATTTTGATTTCCAACAATGCACACGGGCGTCCGATTTCACTACCCTGAGACCATCGAGAATTACTTGAAGTCCAAATCCACGTGAAAAAAATCCGCACCCTTACCGGGGATTTAACCCGGAACCTCTAGCACCCAGGGCTAACACCATGCCTAGCGACCACGTAGCCTGTTATTCCATGAGAGCAATATTGAAAACTGCTAAGCATCTTTAAGTTTAAGTTTAAGAAATTAAATTGAGGATCCTTCTTTAAGCTTTAATGCTTATAAGGAAAATGCTGATATTTGATAGAAAAATCGGCACTAGGGGAAGGGGTGGGGATTGGGTCAGCATCATGCTGGCCCCTCAGAACTGTTTTTTGGTACCCACCCAAAGCTGGGTCGACCTGGGAGGTCATTTAAAAAAAAAAAAATCAGAAACCGGCTCCGCCAGGACCCAAACACACGACCTTTCAATCTTCAGGAGAGCGTCTGGCCTCTACACCATAGAGATCCTCCATAGATAAAAAAAAAACAATAATAATCACTAACTGTTTCAGGCTCCCAACCAGCTGTGCTAAGAGTACTAAATTCTAAAAGTAAAGAGCTATTTTAATTCCCTTACGCTGTTGTTCTCAGATACTTGCACAACTACTTTTTTGCCCCATGATTTGTGAGGAGCATTTCTTTAGACGCAGTTTGTTCACTGCACTGTAAATGTGCGACTTAGCAGAAGAGGCTGGAGCAGTGTTTGCGATATCAGCAATATAGTGATATAACACTCTAGGCAACAGAGTAAAGTCACAGCCGGAATGTATTCAATACAAATAAAGAGAATCAGAACTGAATCATCGTGTAACAAGACTATATAAGCATCAATATACATCGAAAAACACATCCTTGATGTTTGAGGCATTGTATAGAACGCTGGGTATGTGGAACACCGCTGTATCAACAACGATACATTTTATTTAGAAAATGGTTTCTAAAACCTTCAGATGTTGAAACACTTCACTCGATTATCACACAATGGTAAGCACACATATATTGTATTTTATAACCTGTATAACAGAAAAATACGTTTAACAGTATTCAGTTTTTTACTCTAATTGTCATTCAGTTCAGTGTTAGGAGCGCAAATTATTATATGGTGAAATGTTTTCCTTAAAACGTGAAAACGTATTGTTAGCAAACATGATTATTTTATGCCTTGTATAAGGTACGGTCAATATTTAAAAAAAATAATGCGCCCTTACATACATATATGTCATTACATATTTTTCCGACATATACATGCATAAAAACAAAACATTTTCATTGCAATGTTATAATTTTAGCTCAGTGTTATTAAACTAGTCACATAATAATACGCAAGATAGTTCTTCTTCTTAAACATCAATTGAACTGCAATTTCAATTTTTGCAATGAACTCGACATTGCAAAATACCTTTACTTGTGTTCGCCGAATTGCATATATTATCGAAGGTTTTTTTGTTTTTTTTTGTTCTTCCCAAATGGGCACTTGTTTATACTTTACGAATATAAACTATTAAACACAGTCCAGAAAGTGACTATTAGATGATTCATGCAATATATCACCACCGTGTTTTAGAAACACTGTCTTTACTCAGACAGAAACTATTGCAGAGTGCATTGCTTTTTTTTTTTTAAATATTTAAAGCTTCACTGTTTATAAGTTTATAAGTTTATAAGTAGTAGTGCGGTTTAGTGTCAAGAGACAAAAGAAGTGCTTGGGGCTTCTTAGCAAAAGTTAATGTTCGACGTTTGGTACAGGATAACCTAGCATATGATACCACAACATCCAGCTTAAGAATGGAGGTGGAGGCGGTCACTGCAGCTTTCCGCTGGCTAGAGAACACGACACACACACACACACATCGTGATTGTAACTGATTCAGAGAGCATGCTGAGGAAGATCAGAACATGTATGCTTCGTGCAGAGTGGCATGCTTCGCTGCGGAGGACACGAGTGAGGAGTATTGTCTTGATTTTTTCACCGGGTCACGCCGGTGTGTTGGGAAATGAACAGGCGGACAGACTGGCTGGCTCTGCACAGCTTGGTGGAATACTGATACATGATAGGGCAGACGTGGTTAGCGCCTTGTGGGAGAGCGTGTAGAATTCGGAGGAGCAGATGGATCACCACAGTCTGGTGAGATTGATGCAGTTGGGGGTGACGAGAGGTTCTGGCAGAAGCTCGAGGCTCAGAGGAAAGGCAAGACGGACGTTTAATCAGAAAGCTACTGGCACCATTAGTATCGGAACTCTTCGCTGGCTGCTGAAGATGGGGACGAAGCGCTTATGGGAATGCCCCGAGTGCTGTGATGTCGGTTCTTGAATCAAATCAAATCAAATCAAATCAAATGTTTATAAGTAGATACACGTGTTGGGATTCTGCGTCTCTGGTTTAGGTATGGCGAACGCGCTTCATAATGCCGAGGTGTCAGGTTCGATCAAGCTACAGGCAATTTGGCAGCAACCCACTTTGCGTGTGTTTCAACAGTGTTATTGAGAACGGGCTTTTCAGAAAAAAAGTTGCAAACTACTAAACATAAAATCACCTACTTATGGGTTACACCTGTGTGTTATGATAATGGTGATCCGTTTAGTATTAAAAAAAAAAAAAAAACATTTTTTACTTTCAGTAAAATCTAACATAGTTACATGTTGATTTAGGAATCGACATCACAACACTCGGGACACCCCTATAAGCGACCCGTACCCATCTTCGGCAGCAAGCGAGGAGTTAAAATGACGATGGTACCAGTAACTGTCCAATTGTTTATCCGTCTCGCCTTTCCCTGAATGTCGAGCGTCGGGCAGATCCCTGTGTAACTCCTCGCAGTGCTATTCTCCTAAGACCGTAATAATCTATCTGTGCCATGGAACAGTTCACTGGCTCCCAAATGGTCCTCACAACATTCAGCTTGTCATATCTCAGTTACCACCAAGTGGTGCAGAAACGGCCAGTCTATTGGTCTGCCCTTTTCCCAACACACAGGCATACCTGGAGAAAATATCCAAGGGATGCTAACTACCCTGGACCTTAGAAGTGATGCTTGCCACTCTGCACGGATCATGCCTGTCTCCACCTCTCTCAACATACTCTGTGAGACAGTTTCAATGACGGCATGTTTGTACAGCTTATTCTCAAGCGAGCGAAAGGCAACAGTGACTGCCTCCACCTTCATTCTCAAACTAGAAGTTATGATTTCATATACCAGGCATTGTTGCATTAAGCGACGTCCATTCACTTTCGCTATGAATCCCCATGCACTTCGTCTGCACCTCAAAAGAGAAACATCTGTATAGACAATAACATCACCTGGGCAGGAATTTTTTTATGAATCATTTGTTTCACTTCTGATTCTGCAGCACCAGCTGGCCAGTCCCTGCACTCACGTCCTAAAGTGTTTAGAACCATACACAAGTCTAAAACCTGATTGGACACTGCAGCTCTCTTGGCGAACCGTTTTCTTTAAGACATCTTTGTTACTTTTTTCCCCGTCTACCCAGAGAGTTCTCATCAGTCGTCTGTAAAACCACATCTTCGCCATTCCAATAAATTTATTTTAACTAATTGATCAGCTGTAATGATTCACTTCCATCTGTTCGAATATAATTTATATAGATCTTGAGAATTCTCTTTTTCGTCTCAACTGACAAGGAAGGATTTCACAGAATATTGTTTTTTTTTCATTTTGTGAATTTCTACCTTTGCCTGACTGTTTCAACTTTTAACTTTTTTTAAATACTACACCTTGACGACCCCAGCTATTTAATCGGTTTGCATTAAAAAGTTTACATAAACTACTTTACAACCCCTTTTGTGTCATACCTTCTTCTTCTTCTTCTCTTTCACCTTGTACCTCAGTGAAGTGTCGGGGGGTGTGTCATACACACTTCTAATATTTACACACTCTGCTCACTTGTTAATTTTATTAACACTAGTCAACAACCAAAATACACCAGCAATGAAAGTAATCATCATCAGTTCTATTTATGTTTCATGGCACATGAGGCTACATAGAGGACTTTCCATGTCTTCCTGTCCTGCGCAACCTTTAGTGCAGTTTGCCGTGTCAGAGATTCAGCACTCAGTTCATTTTCCATCGCTTATTTGCCATGTCATTTTTGGACGCCCATTCTTTCTCTTTCCCTCTGGTATCCAAGTCGTTTGAAAGATAAATCGGGATTCTACCCATATCAGGGCCAAGCTATTTCAATCTTCTCTTTCTTATCGTAATGTCTAGAGTTTCTTGTCTTGTGACTTGAAGTAGTTCAGTGTTTGAGAATTTATATGACCAAAACAATTTTATAATTCTGCGTAGACATGTGTGATGGAAGGTGGATAGCTTGAGCGCAATTTTTTGGGGGGTCATTCTCCAGCATTCTGGTCCATTAAGAAGAACTGGCAAAATGATGCTCTTGTAGTCAGAGTTTCCTTCCTTTGCAGTAACTCTTGCATTTCCAGATTTGCCTCGTCCTACAAAAAGCGACTCTAGCTCTGTTCAAGTTTGATTTTATGTCTGTATCTGTCAGCCCAATAGGGACACCACTGCCAAGCTATGTTAACTGTTTTACATATTTAAGTATTTGGTTACTTATGGTCACTGGTTGTTGGTTTGGTCTGTTTGACACGATCTTAGTTTTCCTTGTATTTATACTTAGTCCCCCCACCATTTCTGCTGCGGTTTGTAGTCTGCTGCTTTTCTCTTCTGTCATTTCATGTTTATGTGATAGGAGTGCTATATCATCTGCAAACGCAAGGTCCTCGATAATAGTGAATGAAGTCCATCGTTAGCCTCTCAGTGTCTTGTATACAGTGTTCTTTAGTATTCAATCAATCAAAAGTTTAAAACAGAAGAGATGGCATAACACATCCATGTCCCTCGTCTGTTTTGTAATGTTTTTTTCTTTAAACTGCAAGAAACGTCGTTATAAAAGTAATTATGATGACCATCTTTTTTTGGGATTCCATAGTGTCATAATATTTTCCAGATAATTAAGTGCGCACATCTTTAAAGAAAAAGAAGAAGGAAGACAAAACAAGAAAAGAAGAAAATGGGGGGGGGGGGGGAAGCTTTGGATAGCGTCCATAAAGACAGTCTAGAAAATATAAAGTCTCTAGAAAAATTAAAGTAGCTAATCACAAGCAATTTATGTTGATGAAAACGAAATTGACATTAAAACAAATTGACTGGCTTTAATTTTCAAGATAAAACTACAAGTTTACTTAATTAGGACCAGATTATACATTTGACGCAACTGTTGTGTTGCACATTTATTTTTTTTAATGGCAAGTAAAACTGTAAACATAATTTGATTATGCAGTCCTGCCTAATATTATATCACCTTTATTTATAAATATGTTATCTTGACAAACTGTCGCAGCTATTAGCCTGTATGTGTCTTTGTCTTTATTAATACTATCATTGTTAGAAATGCGTAGGGCGTGAGTTAACAGCGCTGATAACTTCTGTTCTGTATGTGGTACGGTGACAATTCGCTCATAAAAACGAAATATAACTAAAGTGATTAAAAAGACGTACATTTTGTATATTGGCTGCAAAAAAGGAGATCAAGATAGGAGCTCAGCTTTGCATATATGCTGCAATTCGTGTGCAGCAAATCCTAACCTGTGGTTAATTGGCAAGAGGCAAGCTATGTCTTTTGCAGTCCCAATGATTTGGAGAGAATCTACTTATCATCTATACACTGTTACTTTTGTATGGTGGCTCCATTGGGAAAAGTCATAAAAGAAGAAGAAATGGACGCTGGAGTATCCTAACATCGCATCTGCAATACGCCCAGTACCAAATGGCGATGGCCTACCGGTATGGTGCTATAATTATTTTTTAACTGCTTCGATTGATGAAAAAAAAAAGGACATTAGTAAACCACAAATCTCAAGCCACCCAGATTTTGAGCAAAGTACATCCAGTAAGCAACACTTAATAATCCAAAGTAAATGATCTTGTAAGAGATTTGAATTTATTAAAGAACAAGGCGGAGCTTTTGGGTTCAAGGCTGCAACATACAAACTTCTGGCAGAAGATGTTAAAATTGATGTGTATAAGAGCCAGCATTGGCAGCTTCATATATTTGTTTTTCAAAGAAGGTGACCTGTGTACATGGCACACCATTTCTGGTCTAGTGGCAGCCATGCAAATCAATCATAAACCAGAACAGTGGAGGGAGACTTTTCGTTTATTCTCCCAAAACGAGTCTCAAAGCTGTTTTGTTGAATATGGGTAATGTATTACCGTCAATTCCAGTTGGTAATGCAGTTCACATGGAAGATACTTATACAAATATTAGGCATCTTTTGAAGTTTGTAGGTTACAATCGTCATTGTTACAGACCTCGGGGTGACCTTGATGGTCCGTGGCTCGTAACTGGGCCTATGACAGATAAACTAACCTTTAACATACACTGAACCCGAACGCACACAGAGCACACATGACAAACTTTATTGCGAGTACAGTTGATACAACAGACAGTTGACTTCCCGCTGTGTGGCCACCTATTGCCTGGACCCTCTGGCCGAACGAGCTTTACAGTCGCCTCGCCCTCCAATACGTTCCACAGGCAATCTCTGGTGCACAAACCACACTGGCCCGGGATACGCTCTTACTTATCGACACACTTACCTACCAAGATGTCACAACCTCTGTCTAGTGCAGGGTCCGCGTGACAAGGTTAGACATTCTCTCACAGAACATGTACCTAAACGATCTAACTGGTCAGAAGTAACTGGGCACTAGTTACTTATTGTGGCACAACACAATACCTTGTACCAGTTAAATACACAGCACAAAAGGCTATCCTATTCTAACAGAATACTGTAAATAATCTATGCAGTCACTAAAGAAATATCCTAACTCTAATGTTCTATCAGTCTCGCTAACACGTCTGCTCCGTCCGAACGCAGTAAAACGAATCCCCTGTGTTCTTTCACCTCGTGTCTTTTGACTCGTTCACCTGCCCCTGGGGCAATCATGTTGAGAACTTCCCTGTAACAATAAGAGTTCACTCTTACTTGTCGTCTTCAAGTGGTCTCTCACTGAGCGATAGTTTCACAGTGCAAACAGCACAGCCTAGGCAAGTCATGCCACTGACCTTTGTGTCAACCCTGGGGTGTCACCTGAACACGGTACACCCTACAGTGTGGTCCATTCCGCCCGATGACTGCACTCACTGGGTTGTGACAGTCATCACTGGTCACTTTGAGGCAATTAGAAGTGTCACACTTTTGCTTGGACTACAGGGTGGTAAACACAGCACTTGTCGACACCACGAAGATTTTGTTCTCACCCTTGCACATTGAGAGTGGTCTCATGACATACTTTGTCAAGACCGTAGAGAAAACAGATGATGCTCACAGACGCCTGTGAGATCTGTACACTTACTAAACATGCTGAACAGCGCATAAATGCCTTTGAATACAAACGTTATAGACGGGTTCTAAGAATATCATTGATTAAAAAAAAAAAAAAAGCGTTCATAACTCAAGAACTGAATATTGAAGAAGGCTGGCTATTAACTCTTTGGGTCCCAGAGGGTTTAGCATCACAGGCCCAAGGGGTAGTCAAAAGAGACGAAAATCGGCGCATCGTGCGTTCATTGGGCTTCTAGGCAGTAACCTATGAACGTATGATGCGTTCCTTGGGACTCAAAGTGTTAAGACGATGAAACACAGAAAATAAAATATTTTGATTACTTGAAACGGCAAGAAAATTTTGAGAGAACAATAATGGAGGGGTGAATGCCTGGGAAGAGAGGAAGAGGCAGGCCAAAGAGAAGATGGTTGCAGGTTGTGACGGATGATCTTTAGACTGGGTTTTCCGGAGGGTTGTTATGGTAGCAAGGTACTGAAAAAGACATGCTACTCACTGACTGACTTACAGGGTGGACATACCCAGTACTGCTAATATGTGAATGGAATTGCCGTGCACGAAATGGCTATTACATCAGAAGACATTGGCCAATCAGGTGGTCATTGCAGTCTGGCAGTAAGAATGCAGAAAACAATTATTGCTTCCACACTTCTGATCAGTAAATTCCTAAGCGTGAGTGAAGCTTTAACAAGAAAGGTGTTATTTGTTGCCTCGCAAATTCGAAAACATTCTCAGGATGAGAAGTTTTTGTGTGTGTTGAATTGCAAGAGAAAAGAGAATGGCTAGCATTTAAGTCGGTGTTGTTCAATTATTTTGGAAACAACAGATTTGATAATTACAATCATATTGTAGAACATCTCCTTCTGAAGTATGAGAGTCTTAGCTGCAACATGTCTTTAAACGTTCACTTTCTTCACTATCATCTGGATTTCCTTACGTCAAACTGGAGCTATCAGTGTTGAGAATGGTAAACGATTTCATCAGGGCAGTGTTGCTATGGAGACAAGGTATCAAGGCAATTTGAGCCCTTCACTGCTTGCTGATTACTATGAGACTGTGAAGTAAGACACCTCATCGATTGAATACAAGAAGCAAACAAATAAAGCAAACAAAAAGAGTTCGAAGAGCACATGAATAATGACTAAAAAGGTTAAAATGTTTGTTTTTGAAACATTATATGTGAACTTAAAATATTTGTGTTTTTTTTTAATTCTTTCTATCATTTAATTTTGAAAAATCTATTAACCGAGTATGCAACAACAATTTTTAAAAAGCTAAAATAGAAGGACTGTTCATAACAGGGATGTTAAAAAAAAATCATAAATTTTTTGTGTTACTGTAATGTAAATTTGTTATAAATTTTTTTTAAACTAGAGCAAATTGATAAATTTCACTATGATTTTTGAAATCATGTCAAAGTAAATCACAAAAGATGTAGTTAAATTCGAGTAAACAATGTGTTGACCAGTGTAATCTACCCCATGGTGCAATTTTAACTCCTTTTTATGTTATGTTCATAAAAACGACTACTTATGATATAAATTGTAAAAACGGCATACATGATTTGTTTCAACGAGTCACCGTAATACATTTTTATGGCACAAGTTAATGTTTATGAGAAGCAGAGCTAGAATGACAACTTTAAAAAAAATGATGTAGAAGTAAAGGGAACGTTCCTAATGACACATTGAGTAAAACTAGCACATTATTTATGATACGAGTTAGACTGATGACTTTGTTTTGATTTGATTCAAGAACCTGATATCACAGCACTTGGGACATTCACATAAGCGATCCGACCCCCATCTTCAGCAGCCAGCGAAGAGTTGACTTTTTCATGATGTAACAAGTCAAAGTGACAACACTGTACATTTTATAAGTTTCCTTTGATGTGTCTCCACTTTGTAGTGGTAGATGGGCTTGTGTATCACAATGACTAAGAGTTATTTTGTCGGTAGCTAAGCTACTGATAGGGTCTCCTATGTCAGACAGGTCAAAGAAGAGAAAGCAAACAAAGATAGATACGCCCATAAATTTCATGATGTCAAAAATGAGAATATATCAGCATGGTGCTAATAGATAGTGTCGGGTCCTTTGCCTCATAAGGATGACAATGCAACGGCTGCCTCTCTAAGAAGCAAACGTAGGTAGGTAGGTAGTTATACACCTCCCCCACCTCAAGGATACACGCGATAAACACCCAGCAACACAAAGCGATACCATGCCGTCAGGCCAAATCTATGACGTAGGCCATGTTCATAACCCGGCTATATTGAAGCCCCCTGGCAAATGCAAGGATGGGGCTTCACAATAACAAACAGAAGCAGCCCACAAGGGGACAACTAGTTGATTACTCAGAAGCAAACAATTTTCCACTGCTTAAAAAAAAAAAAAAAAACTGTGACATTTTCTATTGTCAGTTTTGACAATTTTCTTCATTGTGATGACCATAATTGTGTTTTTCTTACACTTAAACTCTAAGCCCAGTTTCTCACTGTGAACTACTACTGCATCCACTTAACACTGCAGATCTTCTTCGTTGTCTGAAGATAACACTGTTTTATCTGTATAACGTTTAATATCGATGTTACATCATCATCAGAACATAGCTCTCATCACAGTCTGCCTGTAAGAAACTCGGTCTCTCGCCAGTTCTCACGCCTCATATACTTTCATACTCAAGGAGTCACTAAAATCCTGTGCCCATCTTCGTGTCGGTCAGCTCCTGCCCCTCATTCCTGGTACCATGCTTTCTGCTATAATTTTGTCCAATCCGTCGTGGCGCTTGATATGACCAAAATATTTCAGCTTCTGAGACAGGATACTGTTTATTAGCCAATCTTCCTTGATGTTCAGATCTTTCAAGATGTCAGTATTTCTACTCTTCTTTGTCCAAGATATTCTGATAATCTTTCTATAGCATTTCAGCTCAAAAGACCCTTTTCTATTTCTTAAGGACTGAGAGATGATCCACCACTCACATCCGTATGTAGCCACTCTGCCCTTCCACTCCACTCATGGCATACAGTTATCCATTCGTACCTCATTTCATAGATACACACAATAATAAGAATAATTTTAAAAAGAAATTACAACATCGATGTCTTAATTACAAACTTTGGTATGTGCTCCAATTATACATACATTGCTGAACGTTTTAAACAGTATATCAATAAGTCTAATCAAAAAAAAAAAAATATACGTGACTGACTGACTGACTTGCTATGCCACCAGGACATCACACAAGCGATAAACGCCCGATGACACAATGTGCCACCATGTGGGTGAGGATCACCGTGGAGAGGTCCCAGAAACCGCGTTCAGCTTTTACACCATATTTATGGCCATGCTATATTGCGGCCACCGGCAAGAGCCAGAGTAGGGCTTCAAATAACAAAAAATTTCGTCATAAAAAGGACCGGAAGTATGATAGTAGTTAATAATATACGTATAATAGGTTGCGTAATATAGACATCATTACCATCAACCTGATATTAGTTACAAATGCTGGAACGCCTTCGACTGGCTTCTTCATTTAAAAAGAATTATAACTTTTATATTTTAAACAAAACAAACAAACAATTTCAGTAAGACATCTGATGGAAATATATCATAGTCTTTACATACTGTAGTATATTAAGCATATAGTTTGTAGTGAGATAATATTCAAATAGTTTCCGACTGTATATAGAGTTAATTAGTTGCATATCCATTACAGGACGTTGCAAAACTAACCCCAGAATATTTTGACTGTTGTGGTTTTTCTAGGCCTGTTTACATCCAGTAGTATGGCATTGCTATCTGGACAGTCGGCTTCTGGATACCACAGTGAGAAATCTTTCAATTTTTTTAACACTATTGTTCTCATAATAATATTTCAGACTTAGAGCTCACACACATTTTATTCGTCCATGAAATGTTGAGTGCTTGAAGGCTGCAAATTTATTATAAAGAAAATGCGATATGTTGTGGCTGTTTAGTGTAATTCGTGCTTGTGAGTAATGATATATCCTCAACAGTTTACATTTACTTTTATTAAAAGTGTGACTTTTAACATCCTTGTTATTTATAATCGTCATTGTGATTTTGACAGCCAAAAAGCGTTTTGAATGTTTTTCTGTACTTACTACTCATGTGGTAGTAGACGAAGCTGTTCATAGAAGAGTTGATGCTTTCCATCAGGTAACTGAACTCCCCGATCATCAAGGTTAAGTTCACGTATTTCCCGGAAACGTGCAGCTCAGGCGTAAACGCTATAGCCAGCATGAGGGTTGTTGTTGGAGCAAAGCAAACAATGAACAGCGTAGAGATAATCAGAACCATTTTGGCAACTTTCTCATTGCGACTTGACACTTTGTCCGCTTGTGCTTTTGAGATGGTAGTTTTCCGCCATTTATTTTTGTTGTGCAGTTGAACAGAGAGGATAATTGTGCTTGTAACGATAATTAAAAATGTCCCCAGCGGAATAAAAAAGTTGTTGACTGAAAGACAAATCTTTTCAACTGTGTCGCGATCTTTTCTGAAAACGATTCCAAATAAAGTTGTGTTTCTCGTGGATGAAAATTTTATTCCCAGGTTATTTACAACATATATTGGAGCGGAGCTGAATGTAAACAGTATGAAGATGATGATGATTAGAAGAGCGGATTTCTTTGGACTGACGAAACTTTTTATCTGAGAATAAATATAAAAATATTGGTAAAATACTACACTTTCCAATCCTTGATTCAACATAAGGCATTGTCTTGCTATTTCATAAAGTTTTAATTGACGTATAAAAATGATGGGATAAGAGTGCTTTTCAAATATTTAGTAACCGGCAAACATGGTGCACAACTAAAAGAGATGAAGCCTTATTACATGTTTTTGATAACAAGAGTCTTACGACGAGTCCTTGGATCTATCAAAGATGCTAACAGCGGTGATTGGAGAGTGAGAAGCAACAACGAAATTCATAATCCTTTTAAATCACCACTGATCACTGGCATCATGAGATTAAAATACTTAAATGGTTTGGGCATATTGAAAGAGTGTCAGATGACAGAGAAGAAAAAACTGTATACACAAGGGATGAATGGTCGTAGACCACAAGGCAGAATAAGAAGATCAGAGAGCTAATGTCCAGACCGACCTGCAAACACAAAGTGTCAACAATTGGAAAGAGAAGGCCAGCCAGAGAGATGCATGGAGACAGGTGATATCTGCAGAAACGAACCTAAAGGGCTTGGAATGCTGAAAAAGAAGAGGAAGAAGAAACATGTGTGAACAATTTATGCGACTACATTTAACTACAGTCTAATAGATGCAATACAACATGTTGCATCTTTATTGACACATTTAAACGTCAAGACGAATTGAACTTCTTTTCTTCTTCTGCTTTCGACATCAGTCATGCTAGACATTGAGTCCCGTCTGGGTCACAAATAGGATTGTGCGTTTAAGGTCCCCACCGGTCCCCCATAGCTTCTCTTTCAATGATGCTCCCTTGGGCCAGATCCACAGTCTTTGCTGGGAGAGGTTAGGGCAGTACTGTAGTATGTGCCCAGGGGTCTATCTTTCTGCTCCGCAATCACAGACAGCAGATTCTTTTATGCCTATCCTGAACAAGTGTGCTCGAAGACCACAGTGTCCAGTCCGAAGTCTAAAAATTGTTGTTTGTTCTTTCCTGTTGAGTTTGTTTATGCTGTCACTCTCTGGTCTGTAATCTCCATTCTGCCTTCTCCACTCCCGCTTGAAATACTGCTTTAGCGCTGTTTTGGTTTCCTTGTAGCTATGTGGTGGATGAGTTTGTGGAAGATTACTCCCAGTTTTTGCCAACTCATGTGCTCTCTTATTTCCTTAAATACCACAGTGGGCTGGTATCCACTGCAAGACTAGTTCTGCTTCCTTGGAGAGTAAGCCAATGTTGGTCCTTAGATCTGCAATTAGTTTTGTCTTGCTTTTTGCTTGATAGTGCTTTGAGAACAGATAATGAGTCACTAAGTATACCAATTGTGTGCCCTCTGTGTTCTTGATTGATGAGATGTTGGACTGCAGAAAGGAGGGCAGTTGCCTTAACTCTGAAGTTAGTGCTGATTTCACCTGAGAGTTTCTGCTCTACTGCTGGGGGTTTAATGTATATTCCACAACTCCCTTTCTGACTGCTCTGTAGCAGAGCCGTCGGTGAAAACCTGAGTCCAAGTGGTGTTTTGATACTTCTCATCAATCACAGCAAGAGCCAGGGTTCTCTGTTGTGTCTCTGTCTGGGCATCTTTTGAAGTGTTCCCTGGTACCTTTAGAACTACATTTGCCTTCTCTGGCTTGCTTGTCCATGGTTTTGGCCTAAATTTCAAGCGATCTCGGTGCTGTCTGTACCGTTCTCTAGCAAGGTGGTTGGGGCTCTGACGCTTCAGTCTGTTTTTTGTTCTCTCTTGAAATTTAAAATGCAGTGGATGACTTCCACGTCTTTTTAATTTCTCATACCGTGAAAGAGTTTTGTATTGTTTTCTGAGTTCGAGTGGTTCAGTATCTGCTATCCTCTCTATCTCTCTGATGGGGATGGTTTTCATGGCTCCGAGAACAATCCTTAATCCCATATTCTGAAACTTGTCCAATTTTCCCATTGTTATCTTGGCTGCTGCAGCCCATGCAGTGGAGGCATATTCCATGACTGTCCTGACTGCTCCAGTATATACTTGTTTTAGGATTCTGGAGTTGGCGCCCCATGTGGTACCCGCCAATTTTTTTTTCATCACTGTAAGCTTCTTGAATGCTTTCCCCTGTACTACTTGTACGTGTGACTTCCAAGTTAGTCGCAAATCAAGTGTAAAGCCAAGAAAGGTAGGGATGTCAGTCTGTGGAATGAGCTGGTTTTTTATCCAAATTTTGATTTTTTTCTTTTTTAGGAAAGAGAGAGAACAGTGATGCTGTGCTTTTTGAAATATTTAGCTTTAGACCCCACTTTTTGGTCCAGGCTTCTACATTTTCCACAGTTTTCTGTAACAGATATGAGGCTGTGGTAGTGTATTCGGAGGCTGTCCAAACTGCAAAGTCATCAGCATGTAGGGTATTATAAACGTGCTGGTGGCAGGTTGCTGTGATATCATTTATGTAAACCAGGAACAGAGTTGGTGCTATCGCACTGCCCTGGGGAACTCCGTCTCTTAGTTTTGCCAGTTTGCCGATGTGTCCATCAATTCTGAATCTGGCTCTGCGTTGGAAAGAAAGTCTTTGATCCACTTGTACATGTTGTGCACAACTCCCGCCTGTAGCAGTTTTAGTTGTAGGCCCTCTTTCCAAACTGTATCAAAAGCGTGAGAGAGGTCAAAGAAGACAGCAAGAACTTTTTTTTTTCCTGGAAGGCATTCTCTATTTCCTGTGCCAGATATGTCAACTGGTCCTCCGTGTTTCTGTGCTGTCTGTATCCTGTCTGTGTGGTGGTGATTACAGAGTTTGTCTCCAAGAACCACATTAGTCTTTTATTTACTAATTTCTCCATCAATTTTCCTACACAACTAAGAAGGTTGATGGGTCTGCAGCTTTCTGGGTCTCTTCTGTCTCCACCCTTTTTAAGGATAGGCTGAGAACTTCCTTCCAGGCTGACGGTACCACCCCTTTCTGCCAGCTCTGGCTGTAAATGCAGAGAAGAAACTTCTAGGCAGCAGGTCCAAGATGAGAGAGAAATTCGTTTGTAATGCCGTCAGAACTGAACTGTTTGGTTGATTTAAATCTACAGTCAGATCCTCTGTGTCAAAGAATATGCACTAGCAATCATCACCCACAGCACAGACTGGAGAAGCTAAAAAATAGACCCATGTGTATCTTACTTGGCTACACCAAAGACAAATCTTGTAGAGCAGTGAGATATCTACTAGATCTTTCAGATATAAACAACAGGATTGAAATGGGACAAACATGTGTTTACCTCAAAATCAATGAGGTCTTTACTGCAGGATGAACTGAATCAAGGCGGTACTTATACGGAAACAGTGGCTCTTTCTGATACAGCATGCAGCTTTTCGCAAAAACACTTATATTTTTGTGCAAGGTCATGCGATGGGAAAGGCAATGAGAAAACAGACGCCCTGGTGTGACTATCAGGAATCGGCAATCTATGGACTGGAGTGACATTATTAATGTCATACGAGATACTAAATGCTATAAGGCTTTCAATAATTTTCACTGAATAGACTGCATACCATGGGTGTACCAACTGGAGCAGCGAAACAGGATAAACCACATTGGAGCCACTCGTCGTTATATCAACCAGCACGGAATAGTAGTTATTAGCCTAAAGACAATTAAAGACATACTCAGGATGAGATTGGAGCACTCGTTGTCTGAGGCCAGTTCGGCTATGGGATGAACGGAGGTGATGATAGTGAATCATCACGCATGAACGAATTAACCTTCAGTAAAGCTCAGTGTTTGACCGGGCAACTTGACCACGGATTATACTGGGTTGAGTTAAACTAGCTCAAGCCAGGGACCACGAGGAACACGCATCACCGCTTGTCGAGGCATGAACACGGAAGGGAAGAAAAGAGCTGTGACAGAACGGACTGGGGAGAGTTGTGTAGTAGACATAGGACTGGACGAGACGTAGCGCTTCGAAGAAGGTAAAGGTACATTAGTTTAGTGACGGCTAGTTAATAGGATTTCTGAGTTTAGTATTTTTGATAGGCTGTGTTTTTAGTTATTGTTTCGACGAGATAGTGTAGAGTTAATGTTCCTTGTATAGTAAACATTCCATGCAGTATTTGTTTGAGCAGTTAGTGGAGGTGTGACACGCATTGTTAATGGCGGTAACACTGCCCAGTCACGCTTAGGCATTTCACCTTACGTGTGCCGCTGAGTCCCATGTGGCAATAGATGGCAGCTTAGTTAGCACCGATAAACTGTCAGCTAAGAGTCGTGTTTCTTGTAGATCCATGGGGACCGGATTGGGTTGACCAGTGATTGTAAAGTTGCTCAACGGATAGGAACTGCCTACACAGTTGAGATGACTAGAGCTGTGTTGTTAATTGTACATTAAAGATTATGTTTGTACTCAGCCGGTGCATGTCTTAAGTGTGTCCAGGGTAGTGAAGTCTGTTAGCTGGCCTACATAACGAGCCATATAAAGTGATTATAGTAAAGTAGGTCTCTGACACTCGTGGTCATGTGCGATGAAGATGACCTTTGAATGAACAAAGAGCAATAAACACTAAAACCTACAATCGACAATCAGAATAAACACACGACGGACATGTTTTGAAACTGCTGTGAGTACCATCTGTACTGGAAGTCTCTACTGGCTGTTGAGGATGGGGATGTAATGCTTATGCGAATGTTCCTGCTTATGCGAATGTTCCATATCTCAACATGTTAATATAAGTGCAGTAGGTGCTTCATATACATTTTGAGATCGCGCATTCACCATTAGCTATTTAGCTAGAGTTGTCAATGAGCTTTGTGTGCGAGTAAACAGTGCAGAGGCACGATTAAATTATTACTATCCGAAGAAAATAGTGCAACTTGTTTTGATCAGGTTATCCGGCCGACTCTCAACACTCAGGGAAAATGCAAGACGGACATTACAGTAATAATTCTGCTGGTACTAATGGAACTCTTCGCTCTCTGCTAAAGAGGGGAACCAGGGCTTATGGGAGTGTCCCGTGTGCTTTGATGTCAGTTCTGAAACCTTAGTTTTATTCACCCTTTTATTACAATATAAGTTTTGCATTCTTAATATCCTGAATTTGTGTGTGTGTGTGGGTGGGGTGTGGTTTGTTTTGTTTTTGTTTTCACTAATCATCATCAACATCATGTGCCTTGTCAACTGGTGTAGGCGATCATACGTCTCCTAAGATCACGATGCCTGTTTGCCTGAAACAGCTCCCTTGATGATATTACTCCATGAATTCATTTCAGCCCCGTGACGGTCCTTACCAGATGAGACTGTCCTTAGACTTCCATTTACGTTGTGTTTTTTTTCATGAGATATCTTGGGAATATTATGTGACTCTTTCCAGTTGCCATCCACATAGGGCTATTTTAACCTGCCAATTTGAAAGTAAGTTTTGACTGTCAGGACAAGTGGGTGCCGTTCTCTGCCTAACTGCGGAGTGATCCACTTATGCCTGTGGATACTCGGTCCCCATATCTGCGTTAGCCAAACCATGGTGTGTTTCACATCCTCCACCATAGTTTGGGATATTCCCTTTCATCAAATTTGAGACCAGGGTGGTATTTCTCAACTCTCTAGGTACTTTCTGAATGGCTTTTCACCAATACGAATTCAAATTATAATTAAAATAGCGTTATCATATGTACATAGCCTCACCTTCAAAGGAGCAGCGATACTCAGACATTTCTCCACGGTAATGATAGCCGTGATACAGCTGCTCACTCGGGTGAATGAAAAATGTGGTGTTCCTGATATGATGTAAGCAAGTTCCAAAGCCTCAAACCTTAGATTGTGAGAACTGAAAGCACAAGTTACTAAGATGCACGTCACATCCATTGTTACAAGGCTGCCGAAATCAGAGACTGCTAAACCTGTGTGGCATAAATATGTTAATATATATAGACACACACACACATTTGGGCGTCTTTTACTCTACATCAAGACCCTTTTTCTCATAAAGCTGATTATTAGTCTAAAATCAGAAAACTTCTACCACCACGTGCAGGAACCTCATCCATGCAGCTCTAGACGTATCACTTATAGGCTGTACGGTAAATCCTTCTCCGTCTCTCCGTCTTTCGTGGAAATAGAACACAGAGAATGGATACTCACTAAACCAAACCCGTCGCCAGTCATTCCTAAAGGCCCTTTGACGAGGCTGGTTTGCCACTGAAAACTGTTTTGGAGATGCTTGTCCGTTAAAGAGGCCTCTTCAGGGTCTTCGAGCATAAAGACCAGCTTTATACAGCCGGTTCCTGACCTTTTCAACTAAAATGCGACTAGCTGCTGCCAGTATCTGGACTGTGGACGCCGCAGATGCAGATCGATTCATGAGATGATGGAGCCGTATAAAGCGCTCTTTGACAGCTGTTCTGACTCCAGTATATAGATTAAGACGCCATTATGTCACTAAGTCAGTTTCTATGAATTCGCCCTAAAAGGCGACGAATGATGCTTCTAACCATATTACATTGTCCGGCGATTATACTGTGTGACTAGCCAGCATGTAAACGTCCGATGATGTTGTGCTGTTGTTCGATAATGAGGTGAGCCATACATGCGCATTGCATTTTCTACCCAATGTATTTGAAAAACGTAACTCTTGTAAATGCATTCATTTTAACTGGCGGTTAGTTTCGCATTCTCCAACTTTCTTCAGGCGTATTGAATAGATAGGGTTAATCCTAAATTTTATAGCCCGATTGGCACTTGGTTGATGATGTGGTCAGCATCACGCCGGCCACCTTTACTTTCCAGAACTGCACCTGATACACACTCTACATGGGAACCAAAGTCATTGAAAAAAAAAATTTCCGATTTCGCCAGGACCCAAACCACGACCTTTCGATCTGCAGGCTACCGTGTAACCACAACACCATGGTGATTCCCTTTGTTGAAAGTAAATATATACATATATACACGCACACATGTATGCGTGTATGTATAATCATATATATAATATATATATATATATATATATATATATATATATATATATGTGTGTGTGTACACACGCATATACATAACATCTATCACCAATATTTTTACTTGTACTTAACATTTAGTGTTTACCCAAAAGGCTGACGTTGATGGATTCCCGGAAACCCTGTTTAACAAAGCAAGCAATGTTGATGATGTTTGTGACAATTCCACAAATATTAATTCCCTGGCATAATGTACCGAAGACGATGGATGTGTATATCAGCATTGTATAATCGTCTATGTGCATGAAATCACCTTTAGTTTTCCCTTGATCAGATGTATTTCCATTGTTCATCATCTCGCTCTATTGTGTTCGGTTCAATTTAAAAGAAAAATGGAAACTCCCTTACAGACGTTATCTTCCCACTTACTTATATGTAAACGGCTTTCGTGTTTGTAACAGCAATTATTACTGTTATCTTTTCTTTTTGAAAACATTAAATTGATTACCGATAGTAAAATAAAAAATAATGTAATGTTAGTTGGAAATCAACTCCGCCGTGTCTTAAGTAATGTCACAATAAAGCATGCAATCTTTACTATGTCCTTTCTCTCTCTCCCTCTTCCTCTCTCTCTTAGTACACACACACACACACATACACACACACACACACTCATATATATATATATAATATATATATATATATATATATATATATATATATATAAACATCATATATTCGTGTTGACACTATGCTATTTAGACTCAATCAACATTATTACATATCTAACATTGTTTGACAGTCTCTAGTCTGAGTTTAAACTATTATTATGGTAAATATGTTATTTTAAATAACCAGCAGATAATTTATCTGACAAAGACAAATAAACGATACTATTTTACCATGACCGAAAA
>CAJHNH020001231.1:42500-76787 GCA_905116865.2 Candidula unifasciata | reverse complement strand
TTGGCTAAACCGGATTGGACGGAGACCGGGTGATGAACTCCTTGTGGTCCGGGTTCAATCCTGGGGGTAGGCAGGAAAGCCACATTTTCTCCCAGATTTACTGTATTTACAATGGAATCAAGGCCGAAAGGTTGCGATATCCATAATACTGAGCCTAAGGGTTAACAACTCATGGCTTCTGGATACTAAAGCAAACAAGTATCTTACGTTTATGTGTATTCAGCTTTACGTGCAGTGGATGTGTAAAGACCTCCGTGATTTTGAGGTAGGTATCGCTTGGCACCTTTCCAGCCTGCTGTTTATTTTTGGAAGGTCTAATCGGTATCTCATAGCTCTACACGATGTATCTTTGGCGCAGCCAAGTATGACCTGCATTGCTTCATTTTGTAACTGTTCCAGTGAATGTTTGTGTCATGCTGCGGGTAAGGAATGCTAATACACATTTTAAGACAGACGGAATCAAATCCTGATAGAGAATGACTAGCAGCTTTTGTTGACCACACATGGTAGAACAATAGGTACCCGTACCCAACAAAAAGTATAGAAAGTGTACCGGTACCTCTTATCTCGCTGTCTCTCTCTCTCTCTCTCTCTCTCTCTCTCTCTCTCTCTCTCTCTCTCTCTCTCTCTCCCTCCCCTCCCCTCTCTGAGCTTTCGGTCAAAATGGACTCTAGGTTCGGACACTGTTTTAAGTCGTGGCAAAGTTGCTGCTTCTGCCAGACGGTGACCGTTGCCTTTTTGTTCCATTTGTAGACTGAAAGGATATATTTTCGTCGCCCAGCTACTAAGTGGAATGCATGGTGTGACGCTGTGAGCTGCGAATTTCATTTGGTATGTTTTTCGACTGTGACTGTAGATTTAGAAAATGGCGAGAGGCCTGTCGTAGCAATATTGGCGGTGCTTTTATGTGATTAAAATTGATCGCGTGTGCGACTGCTGATTTGTTGGTTACCTCTGCTATCGTCGATGATGAAGTGCATTTCCAATGTCGGACTGTTTTTGTTAGCACTTCTCATGGCTACCGTAAGCTTTTAATGCGTGTGTATTCTTGTGCATATGCTGAGACAGCAGTCTATCAATCTTTCCACAATGGACTGTGATGAACATTCTGTGTGTTTTTCGTTGGCACAGGAGCGGCAACAACGTGGGTGACCCGTTTGCTATGAAGCTGAAACTAACAATAGCCCCTCTCTCTCTCTCTCTCTCTCTCTCTCTCTCTTTGTGTGTGTGTGTGTGTGTGTATTATGTCTTGCACAATAATCGAATACCTAATAGACTGATGTTAATGGATTCACGAAAGCCTTGTTTAACAAAGCAGACAATGTTGATGATATTTGTGACAGTGCCAAAGATATTTACAGCCTGGCACAACACACCAAAGACGACCGACGTGAATATAAGCATTGTAGAATCGTCTATATGTATATCATCCTTTACAGATTTCCATTGAACAGTTATGTTTTCTTTGTTAAACATGTTGTCGTTTGATGTAATCAGGCTACAGAATAAAAGCAGCTTATCTGAGGTGGTTGTCTTCCTTTTGACTTATATATTTATATAAGCATTCTTCCATTTTTCATATATATTCCGGAAAAATGTATATGTTTAGCAAATAGCGTAGTTGTTGGAAAAAGACACTCAACGACTAAATTATTATTGTGAGCACAATTTACCATTGCGAGTGTGCAATCAATTCGACCCGCTTTTGAGTAATGTCAGACCATGATTTTAGAACTAAAGGTACTTTATTACAGTACATTGTTTGACAAGTCCAGAATAAGCATAGCAATTGATATGGTACATATGTAATTTTTACTTTACTAGATAAAACGAATCTTTCTGAAAGTCAAATCGGTACATTGTTCTTAGTCATATTATTATTTCATAATTGCAATTATTCATAGACAACTAAAGAGGGAACCAGTGATAATAACATGTGCCAGTGCAAACATGTCAGCTGTTATTTCATAGTTTAAAAAAAAAAATTAAATTTTGATTAAAAAAAAAATATAATTACAGCCATCTTAGGCTTCACGTTCACTGTTCAAGACTGAATGACAGCAATAATTATATTTTGGATATTCTATATTTATCGGATTTTCTTGTTATAAAGCACGCTTTATTTATTTTTTTTTTTTTATCTATAACGATGCTATGATGTATGTAAAATCTACATAACTGGCAGCTGAACTCTGAATAAGCTACGAGAAGTTCGAATATTACTTGCTTGAAACATAATAAATAACTAGAAGAGCATTCTCAGATCACGGTAAAATAGGTATGAAATTAGAAACCAGATACCTTTATGCCGACTGATACCGTTTTCAAGTCATCGAAATATACGCGTGGCTTCTAAGAAATATAATCAGCAAATAAATATTCTCCCATTGCATTTGTTTGCATTGCATTATGTTATATTACAGGCCTACTTATGAATGCCTCTTTATTATCATCATCATACGTGTTCCACATACGTAAATAGAAAAAAAAATATGAGGTGGTATTTGTTTCGTGAAGTTCTCAAATAGTTTTAGACAAATGATTGATACCATTAGTATTTTAATTCAAATTCACTTGGCTACAAGAGAAGGGGGTCGGCTCTGTGGCTAAGTCGATGCGAACGCTTCTTAATGCCGGGATGCCGGGTTCGATCCGGGCCATGCGCCTTGCGTTGGTTTCGACAGTAGTATCAAGAAAGCCGACCGTCCAGTAACAATAGCAAACTGCTAGACGCAAATTTGCATAGAAAAACCACACAACAGCCAGGACCTGTTGGGATTGGTTCTGCAAAATCCTGTAAAGGATACGCAACTAGCCTAAGAAGAGAAGGGAAAATCTTTCCTCAGAATGGCTCATCCAGTTGTCCAGACAGGCTGAAGTCACCTGGAGCTAGATCTGACGAGTATAACGATAGGATGCTTTCAAGTGGAGGTCTTCATAAGTTTCAACAGTATGGGGTGGATAGCTCTCATTTTGCAGACATACACATCTACTTAAAATCCAAGTGGTTTGTATTTATTTGACTCCGGGTTGACGATGATCTCTGCGATGATATGTATAAAGTATGACTTGCAACAGTCATGCTATTGACATGTGCTTTGTTTCGGTAAGGAGGGATGGCGCCATTCCTTACATGCTGTCTTTGTTTCTGGCTCTAGTTTTGAACACAGATCTAGTCTGCAACAACACTTTTAGATAGGAAACCATCATCTTCTGCTTCACAGCAACAACTCTTGACAAGCATCCCTGCATCGTTGTTTCAGTTCTGAAGTACACTGCTGTGGCGCCCATCTTGCAGAAACGTCACCGTAACGCAGCACATGACCAGATCAGTGGGGTCGCGATGGGCACCAAGATGGGTCCTAGTTACGCGTGCCTCTTTATGGGCCACCTGGAATATGAGGTCAGTTTATCATACCCGGGCAAGTTTCTAGAGGTGTATAGAAGATACATAGATGATGCTGTTGGTATCATCGAAATGTTTAAGGTTGAGCTTGACCGATTCATCACTTACATCCACAATTTCAATCCGGCTAGCAAATTGTCCTCACTGATCTTAACCACTACAGTAAACTTTCTCGACATCCCGGTTAGTTTAGCATCGATTTCCCGTTTATAATGCCTACTACAAACCCACGGATTCTCACAGTTATCTCCTTTATACGTCTTTTCACCCACTACCGTGTAAAAATTATATTCCGTATTCACAGCTCCTTCGATTGCGAAGGTTGTGCACTGATGATTGTGAATTCTTTGATGAATCAGTTGAACATCTTGATTTCTTCCGTGCCCGTTTCTATCCGGAACACATTCTACAAGGGGCTCTAAACAAAGTTGTAACAATCACCATGAGAGATGCTTTTCCACCAAACGTTAGTGATGGACCCAAATTGATTTTGACTTTTCACCCTAACAACGTGGTTGCTTCCAAAGTATTCTTTCGTCATTTGAACATCCTCCGCTCTGATCCGGATACTAAAATTATCTTTAGTGAGAAGCTAAGATTAGTTTATAGACGAGACCGCCACCTTAAAGACATACTTGTCAGAAGTCGACTCCCACCGATCCACACAGCACTTCCTTTTTAGGACTACTGAATGCTCCAGCAGCACGTGCAAGACATGTCCTTTCCTTGTCCAGACTTCTTCGGTCAGTTTCCCTAATGGTTCTTTCCAAATGAAAGAACCTTTTACTTGCGAATCCCGCAACGTAATTTAAGCAATAATCTGCAAACGATGCAGCAAGGCATACATTGTGTTAAACTGGCAGGAAGCTAGCTGATCGTTTCCGGGAACACCTCTCCGATATTGACAAGAAGACTCTTAAACCAACCCCTCTCCATTTTAACAGCTCTAATCACAAAGGTAAAGATGATATATCTGTCACAGCATTAAAATCTTGCTCTGGCGATCATACAACGCGCCTCGCTTTAAAAAATCGCCTCATCCACAGCCTAGGCGTTCTTAGTACAGGTGGTATCAATATCAAACATACCTTCATCTAAACAGTTTTACTCTTTTTACATTTTAAATGGTAATTCTTTTCTTTTCTTTTATTTCATATTATTACTTTATTCTATCTCTTTATGTATCATTAACATTTTTATTTCTCTTATTCCCACTATTATATTATATATTAAATATATAACTTTTTTTCGCGACTATATTTTTAGCCATCGTTTATTTTATTTTATTTCATTTTTTTAAGATCACATTTTTTTAAAACATTGCTCAAGTCACCCTTTAGAGATCTGTATACTCTCCTCTCCTCGTTGTTTTGTGTGTGTGTGTGTGTGTGTGTGTGTGTGTGTGTGTGTGTGTGTGTGTGTGTAGTTTAACAAAGGCTGCCCCGCTGAGAATTTACGTTATCTGTGTTGTTTTGTGAACGTTTTTCTGCTTTCAGATTTTGTTGAGCTTTTTTGTAAAATTTCTCTGGAATTACCGTAGCACATCATGAGGATTTATGGGCTGAACCTTGACTTATGTCAAGATGTGCGGCAATGGCACTCACAGTCAATCGGCGAATTTCATGTACGAGGAATTCATTTCCACGATCTACTCTGAGGTCAATACTCAAAAGTGCCTGAATCCCTAACAATTCGTCTCAGATGTCACACCGTTTCGAAGCTTCCAACTGCATTCGTACACTTGCTGGACTGACAGTCATGCATCGCCATATTAGATCTTTATTTACCGATTAATTATATAGATAATAGACTGCTGCTTTTCGTGGTTACATGTTAAATGTGAGATAGTAAAGTAAAGAGTAAAGATTCCCTTTCACGCATTTAGGCGTATCAGGTATAAGGGACGAGAGCCCACATTTTTACAGACTATCATCACTAGGTGGGTAGTGTGGTCAGAATTACGCTGGCCGCCTTTGCTTCCACAGAACAGCCATCCTGGTATCTATATTTGGCTGGGTCGACCTGCGACGCCCCCTGCCATGATAAAAATCCAGGCAGCCGGCAGTGGGTTTCGATCGGGGCACGTTGGAATTACGAGTCGGACTCGCAACGCCTAAGCCACGTACGCCGCTAAGTGTGAGATGGTCGTCTTTAAACTGTCATTTTGACTTTCCCGTGTTCGTCTGCATTGTTATGTCACCTGTTTAAGATTATTGACATAATTGACAACATAATGTGCAGGTTATAAAACAGTCACATGGATAGTGTAACCTCTAACACATTTGTAAGGTTTCAGCTGAAGCTCCCTCGTACACGAGAATCCGTTGGAGAAAGTTCCAAACCTACCTTAACATTTGTTAGCTATCTATGGTTTTAGTAGTCACATTTTATTTGCATAGCATAAAACTGCCTGAATGGTTGGGTATGGAAAACAACGAAAGGTGATCTGTTGCCAAATTGTCCGCAGCGAGAAAGAATCTTACCCAGTATATCCGAATTTCAGACCACGTTCAAATTCCATAAGCCGTATAGACTGCGTTCCTTTTCTAATGCACAGTAATAGTCTGACGAATGATCAACAGTCTTTAAGGTAGCACTAAGCAAATGCGCCTGATGTTCTCGCTATGTAAAATGTTGGTCTATTATATATATATATATATATATATATATATATATATATATATATATATATATATATTTGCATCACACAGCATGACACACATGTTTCCTACGCCTAACATAGCTTTAACTGTGTTAACACTCAAAAGACGATCTTTTTTCCTAAACACAAACACTGCTCATAAGATAACACAGTCTCAGCTGATGTGATAATCCCTTGATATCACAGAAAAAGTAAAACAATATTACCATAACTTTATCGGACTTTATTGCTTAAAACACTGCAACGTACACATGCCAAAAACGATTTTGAATGAAGGCAAATAATTGGCACAAACAAATTAAAATACTGCAACAATTTAGTCGGTTTTAACATCTTAAACATTGCAAGGTACACATGACACAAACAAGTTCAATGAAGATACAGCATTGGTACTAAAATATGACACTGATCTTTTCCGACGTCAGCACTTCACATAACAAATACTAGTTTGCATGAAGACAAAAAATAGGTTCTACAATATTACAACGATTTTATTAGGCTTTAACTCTTTAAACATCTCAAGGTACACATGACAAATACGTTTTTGCATTAGAACAAGCAATGGTACTACAATAGTACAATTACTTTATCCGACTTTATCATTTGAAATATCCCAAGGTTGGAATAACAATACTAGTTTACATAAAGGTAGAAATGTTTACTGCAGTATTATAGCGACTCTGTTAGACTTTAAATCTGTAAACATTGCAAAGTACACAAGACAACTACAAGGTTGCATGAAGACACCGAATATGTACTACACGATTACAACGATTTCCTCCTGCTTTAAATTCTCAGACATTGCTAGATACAATAACCAATACGAGTTTGCATAAAGAAAAGGAATAGGCACTTCAGTTTTACACAGAGTTTACCCGGCATTAACTCTTTGAATATCGCAAGGTGCACATGACAAAAACAAGTTTGCACGAGGACAACGAATAGGTACTACGAAATCACAACGACTTTATTAGTCTGTGACTCTCTAAATACTGCAAGGTAATATGACAAATATGAGTTTACGTGGAGACAAAGTACAGGAACTACAGTATTACAAGTGTTTTATCAGACTTTATAAACATTGCAAGGTGCACTTGACAAATATTAGTTTGCAAGAATACAAACAATAGGTCCTACACTATTACAACGACTTCATACGACATGAACTATTCAAACACTTCTAGGTACACATGACAAATATGAGTTTGCATGAAAGCAAAGAATGGGTACTACAATATTACAACAGAGTGTACCTCTTTGAACATTGCAAGGTACACCTGACATAGATGAGCTTGCATGAAAACAGACAACAGGTACTACAACATTATATCCGACTCTAACTCTTTAAATACGGCAATTTCCATATGAGAAATACTAGTTTGCATGAAGACAAAGAATAGGTGTTACAATATTTGAAGACTATTCGACATTAGCACTAAACATTGCAAGGTACACATGCCATTACAAGGTTACATGCAGACAAATAATAGGTACTGCAATATTACAAAGGCTCTATCAGAATTTAACCCCTTAAACATTGCAAGTACACATAACCAAAATGAGTTTGCATGAAAAAAAAAAAAAAGCTCAAAGCAATCATCTGATCAAGTTTCTTCATTGTGTTTATGTTAATAAAAAACCTAAAACATTCGACATTTTCGTATAAACTAAGGGAAGGAATCAAAAAGCAATGATCGCAATGAGTAATGTAGACAAACGTGGGCAGTCATCGTTCAGCATTTCAGACGACTGTTATATTCACCTATCAGTTCTATGTTTAATGCGAAGCCAGCCAGCTATCCACATTGGTGTGTTTGTTTTCCGCATGGCCCATAGTCTTAGAACTTATTATTTCTCATACTTCTGAACATCATTGAACTATTTCAATCCTAGACCGGTATATTTTCACTCGTTCATTTCTAGGTATCTTTCACCGGTACTACATGCTATTTATTTACAGAGTGGTTTAAAAGGCTACATTAAGACACCAAAACAGTTTAAGTAACATGTGGGTTAACACAGGTTATTATACCAGCTTGTAATGATAGCCATTCCGAGGAAACCCTGAGAGATTCCAAAATGACGTGATAAGGTCAGTAGGCCATGAAAACGAGGGAAGCGTTGAAAAAAGTGGACTTAGAATGTCCTTTGACTTGTAAAATGTTGTAAGTGGCACAGCATTGAAATGGAACGAACGAAGAGACGATCTAGATTCAGTTGGTGTTTGAAAGACAGCGTGAGAGGTCGTTTGCAAAATGGATCGACTGTAATGAGTGGAGACAATCAGGGCTGGGTCGGTGTGAATCTGAAGCCAACGTCGAACTCCTGTGAGAATCTGTGACGCTGGTTTGGAAACTTAAGCAGTCCGCATGAGTGAGATGCATGGGCCGAAAGGTAATTACAGTTAAATGTGAGTTGTGAAGTTTTTACAGCAGTATTCGGGATTGAGCCTTGTATTACTAGGGAAATCATTGAAAAGTTACTGGACAGTACGTTTTTTGGGTCAGCAATAAACAAACCAATACTTGCCCATGGGTGTGTCTTCATCTTCTGTGTTCGTACCAAGGAAAGGTCAGCGTGTTGATGGGCCCAGATAGGACCTAGACAGAGCAATAATGCACAGCTGCTTTTGGAACAAAGTGTTCAGATAGACATTTCATGTATTAAGTAACCAAGTAAACGAACGCTAAGTTGATTATGGCTGAATTAGTTAACTAGTAATTATGTTTATATCGAAAGTGAGGAGACAGTTGGGGGAAAAAGACAATACAATATTACACTTCGAAACATTACTTAAGGTTAAGTTAATAATATAAGTTTTCTGATTTACAGCTAGGTGGCAATGTAGCCTTTTTTCCCATATATTCGATTTCAGTGAAGCCTCAGTTATTAATAGTCGCCTTTTTACAACATTATCCACCTTCCTTTCACTCCAAGGAACCAAACAGAGAAAAATGGCCAATGAGCAATTATGTAGTTGCATTTGTCTTCAGTTTACACAAATCAATCAGGTGACGTCTCCACAATAAAAGTTGGCTTCAATGGATCCTTTACACGTTATAATCTATGACTCGTCCAAGCTGCACACCGACTCAGACTAATATTAGTCTACCTAATGTTATCCTCCTATTTGTGTTGCTGACTACCTCTTGCTCGCTTGTTTTTGGCTTTTTCGCCACAAAATGCTACTTTCCTTAATGATTATGGAATAATTCACTCGCTTCTGTTTATTTATTTTTTTTTTTTTCGTTTAACAACTCTCTTCTCAACATCAATCTCTTCACAAAATTTGTATTTGAAGTGTGAGTATGTGTATTGAAAGTAATAAATGACGAAATTCTATAATCTAGAATAGACTTTCAAGCTTCAATCTTTTGGTCAAACAATTGTATCGGCGTGTGCTTTTGAGGTCTTACATATTTGCTCACTGACTCTCTTTAAAAATGTATCTCTGCTCTGACTACTCATTTTATATCATGATAAATCCTTGTCCCAAAAGTTTCAGTCTGTTGGTCAAATTTTAAATCAGTGTGTGATTTCTAGGTCTAAAATATATGCAAGCCGAAACACTTGAAAACAATTAATAACTCTCAAAAGACTACTCAATTTAAAACATGATACATCATCGACCCACATGTTTTTCAGTCTGCTGGTCAAACATCAGAGTTTGATTTCTAGGTCTAAATATATGCAAGCCAAAACACTTGATAACAGTATTAAGTCTCAAAGAACTATTCATTTTAAAACATGATAAATCCAGTCCAAAAAGTTTCAGTTTGTTGGTCAAACTATGTCAGTGTGTGATTTCTAGGTCTAAAATATGTGCAAGTCGAAACACTTGATAACTATATTAACTCTCAATTAACCACATATTTTAAAACATGATACATCCCCGACCAATACGTTTTCGGACTGCTGGTAAAACATTAGAGTATTATTTCGACGTCTAAAATGATTGCAAGCCTAAACACTCCATAAAAGCAAGTTTGTACCGACTGCTCATTTTATAATAAATGAAGGTATTCATAGATGAGTTAACACTTTCCATTAGATAACATAATCCACCAAGCATCAAAGCAAAGTTAAAGTTCTCCCCAGACATGTGTAAATGAGGCTTGAATACCACTGCAAGCATTACTGCTGTAGTAGGGAGAAAACAAATAATAAAAACAATGGATACAATCAGAACCATTTTTGCAACTTTTCATTGCGACAGGACACGTTAGTACCTTTGGTGACTGCAATAATATTATTCCGCCATTTGCTTTTGTTGTATAGTTGCACTGAAAGAATAATGGTGCTGATAAGGATAATTATAAATGTTCCCAGGGGAATGAAAAAATTGTTGAGTGGAAGGGAAATTCTTTCTACTGCGTCGCGATCATTTCTGAAAACGACTCCAAATACATTTGTGTTCTTAGCTGACGAAAATTTTATGTCTAGTTTATTTACAAAGTAAATAGGTGCAGAGCTAAACATAAATATTATAAAAAATGTAACGATTAAAGCTGTGACTCTCCTTGTCGTGACGATGCTTTTAACCTGGAAAAAAAATATAAAGAAGTACATAAATGCAAAATTGTGCATTTTTCTTGATTCTTATAATTTTTTTTTCTCTTTCTCCACAACGTCGCGTTGACAGGATGTAAAACACTATTGGAAAGTCCTGGCTGTTTGTCCACTTCTAGTCTCTGATTTTTTCCAGGTCTATTTTACCAATATGGTTCATTTGTCTGCAGACTGTCTCAAGCAGATGCACTGAGGCTTTGAATGAAGCCTTGATGCAATCTACTTTTACTAGGCTTCTTTCTGGTCGGTAACGTGTTTCTATTGACAATGTTAATGTTTGGATAGATATTGAACATTATGAGCGCTTGTCCTGTTGCACCACCATGCGTTACTGAACACCTCTGCATCTCATTATGCTAAACACATAAGGAAGGATTCTCTTTTAACTAAAAACACTTCTTGAATTATGTGTCTTTACATTTGTTCTCTTTCTTAAATACAAACATGGACACCCTTGAATGATGGTCTCTATTTCACAGGACATACCCTTATATCATTGCTTGGTGGTCTAGACTATGGAGGTAATGTATCCTTATATCCCGTGTCATCCAAAAGCTTATTCATTCACTTGTAAGCAAACCTCAGTCTCTAGGGACCATTGTGTCGAGCCACTGGTTTTGGGGACAAAGAATGCTACTCTGTAAAGTCCTATGTGGGAGTGACAGTTTCTACTAAGTAGTCCACATAAAAAAAAAAGATGATAATCTATTGTCCTGAGTTTTTATTTTAGATTTATCCTCACTGCAGCTAGATGTGTTTGGCTTACTCTGATACATACACACAAAAAGGTGGAGACATCTTCAATTCTAACTCTAGTGTATGATATATATATATATATATATATATATATATATATATATATATATATATATATAAATATATATATATATATACATATACTAGCTGTACCCGGCCACGCGTTGCTGTGGCCCAGAATGCTGAAATAGAGAGGAAACAAAATAGCTCTCAGCTAACAGTGTCTATCATACCCCCCCCCCTCTCTCTCCCCTCGACCCAGTCAGTTCTTCCTCTCCGAAGGATTTAAAAATCATCCATGGCGAAATTATTAAAATAGACAGAGTTAAGAAATAAGAACATTAAAATAATATTTTAAGCTCTCTCAGCTAACAGTGTCTGTCATACCCCCCCCCCTCCTCTTCCCTCGACCCAGTCATATCTTCCTCTCCGAAGGATTGACAAATCATCCATGCCAAAATTAGTAAAATAGAAATAGTTAAAAAAAATGAGAACTTGAAAATAATATCTTAAGCTCTCCCAGCTAACTGTGTCTGGCATAACCCCCACCCCCTGTCCAAAAATCATATCTCCCTCTCTGTAGGATTGAAAAATCATCCATGGCGAAACGATTAAAATAGACATAGTTAAGAAAATAGAACATTAAATTAATATTTTGAGCTCTCACAGCTAACTGTGTCTGGCATAAAGCCCCCCCCCCCCCCCAATCATATCTCCCTCTCCGAAAGAGTGAGATATCATCACCTGGCGAAGTCATATCTCCCTCTCCGAAGGATTGAAACATTATCCATGGCGAAATTATTAAAATAGATATATTTAAGAAATGAGAACTTTAAAATAATATCTTAAGCTCTCCCAGCTAACAGTGTCTGTCATACACCAACCACCCCCCTTTTCCGCCTCTTCTCTCGACGCAGTGATATCTCCCTCTTCGAAAGATTGAAAAATCATCCATGGCGAAATTATTAAAATATAAATAGTTAAGAAATGAGAACTTAAAAATAATATTTTTACCTCTCTCAGCTAACTGTTTGGCATAACCCCCCCCCCTTTCCACCATTCATATCTCACTCTCCGTAGGATTGAAAAATCATCATCTGGCGATATTATTAAAAAAGAAAAAGTTAAAAAAAGAAAAAAAAGAGAAAATAAAATAATATTTTAGGCTCTCTCAGCTGACTGTGTCTGGCATAGCCCCCTCCCGCCCTCCCCCCCCCATTCCTATCCCCATCTCCGAAAGATTGAAAAATCATCACCTTGCGAAGTCATATCTCCCTCTCCGAAGGACTGAAAAATCATCCATGGCGAAATGATTAAAAAATAAATAGTTAAGAAATGAGAACCTAAAAAGAATATTTTTAGCTCTCTCAGCTGTGTTTGGCATAACCCCCCCCCCCCCCGCCCCCCAACACTTCCACCAATCATATCTCCCTCTCAGTAGGATTGAAAAATCATCACCTGGCGATATTATTAAAATAAAAATAGTTAAGAAAAGAGAAAATTAAAATAATATTTAAAGCTCTTTCAGCTAACTGTGTCTGACATAAACCACCCTCCCCCCTTCCCCCTAGTCAAATTTCCCTCTCCGAAAGATTGAAAACTGTGTCTGACAAAACACCTCTCCTCCTCCCACACCTTCCCCAATCATATCATCCTCTCCGAAGGATGGGAAAGTCACCGTGTGACGAAATATTGTAACTAAATTGAGCTTGGCATCCGTGTCCACCCAGACTTAAAAAGGTAGCATTAACTTGTACAGAGAAGTAAATGTAGCCATTGTAACAGCTACCACATCACCCATCCAGTACCAGTGCTACTGCAACCACTACCACCACCACCATCACAACAACAACAGTAACAACAACGACAATAAAAAAAACTGTCTCTACAGTCTGTGTAGGTTGGTGTAGAAAAGAGGAGTTAACGCTGTCGCCACGGACTATTTAGTTTAATGTTGCCCCGACATAGAAATAAAAAAAAACTTCATCACGTAACCAGTGATGGAACCCACAGTGAAAAGTAAACTATACTCACGAATAGCGGAGAAAAATAACCCGCACCCGTCATCTCTCCCTCTCCGAAGGAGCGATTTTTAAGTGACCTTGGCATCCGTGTCCACCCAAACCAAACTGGACTGTAAACCCTCTTACGTAACAGTTTTTGTCATCGCCGAATATATTTTGATTGAGAATCGATCGACGCGTGGAGGCTAATTGTGACTTAACTGAAATCGTATGTCTTTGGGCGACACACGCAGCATATCGCAGCCTAGCTGTAATCCACAACACAACGTAGCAACCACCCTTTTAAGGAAAAAATAACAATTATCACCGTGGGAAATCGAACACCGGTCACCCGCGTGAAGGATGGAATACTTAAAACTCTACTGCCGAAGACTGAAGAATTTAGGTCAGATATCGCAGCCAAGCTGTAAACTACAACAAAACGTGCCAACGGCCCTCTCGAGGGCGATCGAAGAATACCCTTGACATGAACACTGAGCATCACGTCGTTGCTGTAAAACCCAAAACCGTAAAAGGCGTAGATTTCGCAGCCTAGCCATAAACCACAACACAAAGTGCCAGCCGCCCAGTTAGAGGATAAAAGAAATTATATCACCTAGCGGGGAATTGAACGCAGGTCACCCGCATGATAAGCAGAATAGTTACGAACTACGCTACCAAACACTCGAACAGATAATGAAAATGAGATTATATAATAATGCAAAGTTCAATAAGTGCTCGGTAGCCAAAAATAGCCAATTAACTAAAAAGAAATCCGGGCCGACAACGAAACAAAAAATGATTTGACCGTTGCTGGATTTACGTCGTTTGTGGTTTGTGCGATTTTTTGACAAAAAATCACGCTTGGAGTCTAAGGCAACGTTGTGTGCCAATTTGAAAGCAATCGGTTCAGTAGTTTCCGAATTTAGGGATTACAACATCGGAAAATTAAGATTGCTATTAATATAGATGAAGCTATGGCAAAACACCGGCTAGCAAGTCAAAGTTACAATTCTGAAATTGGCATATTCAAGTGGCAACTTATGTTATGAGCCTCTGACTATCACTCAGTCATTGAAGACGAAATTCGAAGCATTTGAAACCAATTGCTACAGAATGTTATTATTCATAGAATTCCAAGAAAATGGAAAAAGTCGACATCCTGCATAAACAGGGCTTCAATGGGAACTCGCTCACAAACAACATCCTCTTCCGAAAGCTGTGGTATTTTGGAGTGTCAGGCGCCATGGTGGTCTAAAAAGAACGGTGATGGACGGTGCAGTTTCCGGGAAACAAGGATGATACCGACCTCAGCGAAGGGGCATACATGACACTGAAGATTCACTGGCTATGAAACACGGCTGGAGAATAGGCTTGAGAAAGAGACTTTTAGGTGGCTTGTGATGAGAACAACATGCTGTAATAGATATGATAATTGACTGATGTCGTTGCTGTCTGTATGTACCTTTTGAGTTTTATATATATATATATATATATATATATATATATATATATATATATATATATATATATATATATATAGGGTGTAGTGAAGGTTGACCCCGAGGAATAAGGGTAGCTAAAGTGTGCCTATCATACACCCCCCCTCTCTCTCCCTCGACCCAGTCATATCTTGGATAAATATAGTATATAGCCACCACGAGGAATAAGGGACTATGCAAGTTAAAATGCTTCTTTTTTTTTTTTTTGACCGAAAAATAATATCTCTACCTATTTACCAAAAATCGAGCGTTTTACTCGATGAGAGCACGGTGTCCTAACCCACTGACCAGCCGTTTTTTATCTATATGTCTGGTACAGTAAAACCTCATCAAAACGAGTATCAGGCGACCGAAACATCAAGAAGTCGCTTTAAAAATTATTTGGACTAATCGGAGACTAATAGATGAAGTGTGAACAATTACAACATTTTTTTCATGTTAACCTAGAGTTCGTCCTAAGCGAAGTTTTACTGATAGAATAAGTTATTAAAACATGTGTGCATATTCACCTTCAAAGGAGCAGCGATACACAAACATCTCTCCAGTGTGATCAGGGCTGTAATGAAACTGCTCACTCGGGTAAAGGCGAAATGGGGTGTTCCAGATACGACGTAGGCAACTTCTACTCCTTCAAAGGGTAATTTGTGAGATGCAAAGGCACAAACCACCAAAATACAGGTAAAGACCATTGTTACCAGGCTGCTGAAATCAGAAACTGCTAAACCTGTGGGGCAGAATTTATATATATATATATATATATATACATATATATATATATATATACACACACACACACACACACACACACATAAGCCATGGAGATGTCCGCTATTTGTAAGTACCTTGCCCAAATTGTTGATGCCTTTGTGCCTGTTGTCGCGGTGTGAACAGCAACCCTACACTGTGGACTAGTCAGACGTTTACATCCCTAGCGGGCAGGTCACATTTCAAATTAAAACCCGTCCGGGGAGCGGAGGGGGGGGGGGGGATATATACCTCTATCTGAGGACTAGACATTTATAGAGTGGGGTATATAGTCCCTCATATTGATATATACCTCTATCTGATGGAATAAACATTTATAGACTCCTTAGGAGTCAGGCAGACGAATCACAGTCCAACCAACAATCACCAACCCATACCATCCCTATCACCAAAACTACCCAAAATCCTACCTATTGTTGTCAGAACTTCAACATGGCAGGAGCTTGTGTGTGAGTTCCAGAGGCTGAGAGACAGTATTGCAGGATACCTGTGTCATCAATCCAGGGAATCCTTCTTCAGGAGATTTGATGGGCTCCAGTGCAGTTCCTTTGTCCTCATTTGTGAGACGATCAGGGTTTACCAGATCAACCAGAGGAAAAGCGATCCATTGAGTCAGCCGGTTCAAATTACCATGGACTGTGGGGAGCAGTGACCTACCAGAATGGATAAGTAACATCTGAGATGACATACATGCTCTTTTTACATGGCTACCTATGATTCACTGTGATGATTCATGTACCCCAGGAACTGTGTCTGACTGTTTCAATATCATCGCTGTGACGTTAAGTCCTGAACTCCATTCACTGGAAACCATCTTGATTGTCTTTATATATATATATATATATATATATATATATATATATATATATATATATATATATATATATTATCTAAAACTATTACATCCATTCAGAAATTTGCATGGCTGATTTAAGTGTCCCTGTTTCACCATTCTAACTGTCTAGCTTTTATGTTTGTGTGATTAGTAAGTGTAATCTGTGTTAACATGGCTATGATAGTATACTATCATAACATGGGGGCTATCCTTTTATAGTAGTGGGGGTGTCCGGCCAAGTGTGCCTAGGAATATTAGATATTCTGTAGTGCCAGAGCTTGAGTTGCCCAACTCCTAAAATAAGTTGAACGTATATTGGCCACGGGATCTCCCTTAGACCAATACAAGCCGACGCCTGAACATTATTATTTCAGAGTGCTGTTGGTTCTTAAGGAGCAATCCTTAAATCAGCCACGCGACACGAGCGGTATGTGACAATTATATAATGTGTTAGCTAAGAGGAGGTTGTTGAATTTGCAAAATTACTGTAGTCTGAATACTCTCTCATTGATGATTTTGTTGCAGAAAGGCCAACATGTGTCTTTCCAGTCTGCCTGCGCATGCGTTGCTACCTTCGCTTTCCAATCTCGCTGGATTATCAGCACATTTTCTTTGGTGTTTTGTTAATATTATTTTGGAGTTGGTTATAGAAAATCTCAATACGGTTGTCATCGGAGTCTGTAGTTGGAGCATACACTTGTATGATGGTAATACTAAAATGGGGTTGTATTTAAGCGTATTGATATGAGTCTGCTTGAGACAGGGTTGCATCCAATAATTGTGTTTCTAATATTCATATGCATAAGAAAATCGTCGCCGTTTACTCCTCTATTCACTAAAGTAACATACATGTCCTTGATCAGTTTTTGTTTCTCCAAACTTTCTCCACCTAGTGTCACATAGACCAGTGAGATGCCAACTTTACCTCTCAAGCTCATGTTGTAGATCTGCTAGATTGCATGTCTGCATTAAAGTACGGACATTCGAAAGTGCCAACACTGCTGTGTTTCTTGCACGTATACACTTTCTCTCATTTTGATCAGTAGCTAACTTACACGTCCTCCTAGATCTGGGACAGATGGCGCGGTCCTTGGTAAGATGACAAACGAGCGGGAGTAGTATTCGATCTATTAGTCAACAGCATGGTGTGCCTCAGGTAGTACTTCAACCCTGGCGGGGCCCACTCCTCTCCAGGTGGCCATTTACCCGTTAGCCTGTATCCTCGTGGATTTTCCAGTCTACACTACCGGTAGGGGTGGTTGGCTTGTGTGATCACGGGTCAGCAGCAGGCTACTAATTTTCACTTGTCATGCTCCTTAGAGAGCTATCTGCCCTAACACTTTGGTTGCAGCGTGACCACACCTTACAGACCAGATATGTATGTATATATATATTCATACATACACATACATATTTATGTGCTGACACTGCTAAGCACCAAACACAGCTTGACATATGGTACATTGTGTGCATTTTATATATATATATATATATATATATATATATATATATATATATATATATATATATATATATATACATATATATATATATTTATTTATATACACACACACACATACATATTTATTTGTTGACAATGCTAAACACCTAACACATCTTGGAGTATGTTTTATATGTAAATATATTTATATATATATATATATATATATATATATATATATATATATATATATATATTAGGGCTGTACCGAATATTCGCTTCGTATTCGCTTCGGGGCAGAATAGTGGACCTAATAACTATTCGGTATTCGGCCGAATAGTTGCGGTCGGGCTGAATACGAATAGTGGTTACCTCACACCCGTTTCTGGACTTGTGGAAAATGAACATATCAAGATTTCCCACCGTGGTTCATACTGTCAAGCGTTACTTTGTGCACCACCTACGAGCGTACCAAGTGAACGTATGTTTAACACAGCTGGAAATACCTTCAGTGAGACAAGAAGCTGCCTTAATGCTGACAACATGGAACGATTGTGTGTGTGTGTGTTTTTTTTTTTGAAAGCTAATATTTTCTTGCTTGCTACATACATCCAGTTTTAACATATTGCTGTGAGTCCTGCACAATCGGTAGGCAGGCCAAACAATTTCTTGAGGCCTCATAGATGTGTTTTACAGAACAATGCTTAAAATATATTGGACAGCCAGAAAAAAGCAACCAAGAGGTTTTAAAAGAGGCGAGAGCCCGAAGACAACGACCCACAGAAATCAGAAGGAGACAGTCATCATTTTTCGGCCAAGTTATAAGATGAGGAAAAATGGAACATGTGCTGACCACTGGAAAGATCTGTGGAAGTAGGGATAGAGGAAGACAACGAGAGAAGATTCTTGACAGTCTTGTTGCATTGCAGGGAGGTGTGTCAGCAAAGGAAGGAATACATGCTGCAGGAAATCGCAAATTGTGGCAAGGCATAATCGCCCATGCCAGTCGGCAAAGCCCCTGATGATGATGATTAACTATTCGTATTCGTATTCGTATTCGGCCGAATAGTTTGTCCAGCTATTCGTATTCGGCCGAATAGTGAAAATCACCATTCGGTACAGCCCTAATATATATATATATATATATATATATATATATATATATATATATATATATATATATATATATATATTCACCATAAATTTACAGACATGTAACATGTACCCAAAAGGCTGACGTTGATAGAATCGTGAAAACCAAGTTTCACAAAACAGAAAATGTTGATGATGTTTGTAACAATACCAAAGATGTTCACTGCCTGGCATAATGTACCAAAAACCACTGATGTATATATTCGCATTGTGTAATCGTCTATGTGTAATATCTCTTCTTTTGTCTTCCATTTTTCAGACGTATTTAGGCTGCCCAACATTTTTTCTACTGAAAACAGCATATGATTTAGTTCTAAGAACAATATTGTGTTGGAAGCTATGTTTTATACTATTTTTGAAGAAGTAATTTTACTAACTTTCTTGAATTCTGATAAACAGAGATTGTTTAATATAATCAGTTCTTTTCAAATTCTTTTTAGTTATCGTTGCTATGTAATGTCTGTAACATGAAAGCATATAATAATATTGAAAACATAAAGAAGCTTTCTCTGACTAATTACAATCACACGATGCTTCTAATAATTTGATTACACATTCGACATGAATAATGTTGTAGAAGAAGCTAACAACTCACACCACGTATAACTACTATTGTAACTATAATTTTAAATCTTGCAAAAATGCATCGTTTTTACATCTGAAAAAATTTAACACTTTCATATATGCACTTGTCTAAAGATTTTCAAACGTTTACGAACTGACAAAAATAAGCACATAATGATATCTCACAATGTTACATTTTTAGGTGCAAGTTCAAAAGTTTGCTGTTTTTATTTAAACATTACATTTGCTTTAAAATTATACACTGGCTTAAGGAGAATGCTGTATTTTCACGATGGCCCATCATTTATATTAGCGTATTTCAAGCTATTTCATCAACCGATGAATAATGATTATATACTGTTGTCACAAGGACGAAAACTACAAATCAGTTAGATTTGTAGGAAAACTGTTCTATGTACACACGAGATGGTTGAATACACCAAATGCATAGATGGGTTTGGCCGTGGCGTGCAATGCTTGCCTACTGCCATCAGAAGAAGCCGCCATGGTGGAACGATAGACGCTCGCATGCGGATCTGAAGGTAGTGGGTTCAGGTCTTGACAGAGTTGAACTGTTTTTCCTAATAGTTACCCAGTCTCACAGGTCAACATATCCTCAATTGGGTATCAGGTAAATTCCTACGAAGTAAAGGCGCCTGGCATTATCTTGACCAAATCACCCACTGAGTGCTGATTAACCTATAAAAAAAACCAGGCCCTATTTCCTCAAGAAGAAGAAGAAAAAGACAAAGAAAAAAAGAAAAGAAAAAGAATAAGAAGATAGAGACAATACATAAGTTACATTTATTAACGTTGATGTTTTTTTTTTTAACTCGCAACATGTCTGTGCAAGCATAGCAATTAAAATGCACATTTAAAAAAAAAAATATTGCTATGAATTAATATTGTATGCTCCTAATGTTTTGTGCGTATTGATAGGCTCATAACACACCAGAGATAAATATTAACACAGGAAGGGATTTTTTTTTTTTCGTTGGATGTCGAAAGTTAGAAAAATGAAGCCTTATCGGCTGCATAGTTTGTGTAATGGATAAATAGAGAGCTGGTTCCGAACAGTAGGAGTTCGACAGTGATGCCTCATATTTCTAAAAAAAAATACTGTTATATATCTTTTTTGCCGTGTTCGATCCCAGCTGCGAGCCATGCGCCTTGCGTTGGTTTCGACAGTGGATTTTAGGGGTGCCGACCGTCCAGAAGAGAAATGGCAAACTACTGGACGTAAATTTGCCTAGAGAAACCACACAACAGCCAGGGGCTGCTGGTGTTGGTTCTGCAACATCCTGTAAAGGATATGCAACTAACCTATATCTTCTTAGAAATAATTATGACTGATACCCTAGGAAAAAAGAAAAAAAAAAACATTGTGGAATAGTTGGTTAGTAAAGAAGGACCAACGGTGCCAAACTTAGGGTTTGCATAAGGCCGGGAAAGAACACGAGCTAGTTGAATTGTAAACCTGCTTGATGAAACAGTGACTAAGTATGGAATGAAAATGAAAGCGGAAAATATTCAAGCACTGGCTAATAATCCATTTGGAATAACTAGACCAATAATCGTCAAAGGCAACATTTTGAAAAGTCAGTCAATATAAATATGTAGGATCTATTTTAAGTGACCTGGAATACAGACCAGTAATCTTATCTAGTATCTATATTAATTAAAATTTTAATTTTCTGACTCTGTTAACTATAGACTCGGAAGCTAGTGAACCGATTGCTTTCAAATTTTCACACAACGTTGCTTTTGACTAAAAGCATGTTTTTTATGTCAGAAAATCGCACAAACCACGAACGACGTAACTCCAGTAACGGCCAAATTATTATTGGTTTCGTTGCCGGCCCGGATTTATTGTTATTTGATTGGCTATTTTTTACTGCTGAGCTCTTTTTGACTGCATTAATATATATAATTTCACTTTCACTATCTGCTTCAGTATTTAGTAGCGTAGTTGTAAATATTATATCTATCATGCGGGTGAACCGTGTTAGATTCCCCGCTAGGTGATATAATTTATTTAAGCCCTAACTGGGCTACTGGCACGTTGTGTTGTGAGTTTTGGCTAGGCTGCGATATCTACGCCTTTTTCGGTTTTGGGGTTTACAGCTAGCCTGCGATAGCGGCGACGTGATACTCAATAGTCATGTCACTGGTAATCTTCGTTCACCCTGGAGAGAGCCGTTGTGTTGTGGTTTACAACTAGACTGCGATATCTGACCTAAACTTCTCAGTCTTCGGTAGTATAGTTGTGAGTATGCCATCCTTCACGCGGGTGACGGGTATTCGATTTAACGTTGGGTAATAATTGTTCTTTTTCCGTTAAAAGGGTGGTTGCCACGTTGTGTTGTGGCTTACAGCTAGGCAGCGATGTCTGCTCCTTTCGCCAAAAGACATCCGATTTCAGCTAAGTCCCAATTAGCCTCCCTGAGACGCTTCTCGATCAAAAACTATTCAGCGATGACAGAAACTGTTAACTAAGACGGCTTACAGTCCAGTTTAATTTGGGTGAACACGGATGCCAAGGTCAGTTAAAAATCGTCCCTTCTGAGAGGGAGAGATGACGGGTGTGAGTTATTTTTCTCCGTGAGTATAGTGTACTTTTTTTTGTGGGTTCCCTCACTGGTTAGGTGATGTAGTATTTTTTTTTGTTTCTACGCCGGGGGCAAAATTAAACTAAATAGTCCACGGTGACAGCATTTAGGGACGTGAATTATCTTGGCCTGTCAACATTCCAACGTCTAACCCCAAACCTTACCCTCGCTGAGAAATATGCATACCTGAAGAATGTCGCTACGTTTTTTAAGAGCCCTCCTCAGTTGACACCCGAAAATGACCCTTTCCATGGTCCACCTCAAAATAGCCCCAATTCGCATTACACTTCCTAAGGTTTGCCCAAGAGAAACTCCGGTTCCAGTCTAACCTTATAGGTCGCTACGTAAATTACAGAATACCATGACGTTCATACATACGTTCATGCAAGCACTGCACTTCGGGCTAAGTAAAGAAGAGGAGGAGGAAGAAGTCCACCCTTACCCCCACACACTATCCCCCCCTCCCTTTTTAGAGTAGGTCTTTCAAGGGAACTCGCTAGGAATTCCCTACCAAATCTTCTGAAAGTACCCAAACACAATAAGGTCAACAGCATGTCACAAGTGGATTGATTTGATCAGACAGTCAACAGTAACTGGTGACCCGACGACATGCAGTGTTACGGGATGATGGTGATAATGAAGAATTTGTCTAAACCCCTGAAGAACAATTGTAAAGACACTTTTTGTTCATGCCAGTGATAATGTTGTGCATAAGATTCAAATACATTTGGAAACATACATTGTGCACGCAAAAAGTAAATATAAATGCACAATTCGTAATTTCTTTGTTTACTGTTTGCTGAACATCGCTATTGTTTATTACATTAGATTTGTTGCGATGTAAACACCACTGAAATAAATCTTCGTTTAAGAACCACCAAGGACATCAAAGTTAAAACTTTGACTTAATGTATCTTCTTGGTAGCAGGAAACAGATCTGAATCGTGGAATCGAGTGGATGACGTTATGAAACGGCTATACGAATGGCTCAAAACAGCAGTCAGCCAAACTTTCTAGGCCGCTTTGCCAATTGTCAGGTTTAAAACTGCCTCCGTGCCAACGCCCTCAGTGAAACAACCAGTGTGGACATACGCAAAATCAAATATTATCTACTAATTTAAATGTAGCTGTGAAGCTGCTTATGTAGGCAGAACTTATCGATGCCTGGAGAGTCGAGTCGCTAAACACATTCCAGTATGGGTGGAAAAAGCCATGCAAAATAATATTTAAAATGAGAATACTGGCCGCAAAGATCACCCCTCTGCAATAGCAAGCCGTCTTCTAAAACCTGGTCACGTGGTAGGTAAAGACAACGCTTTTCAAATCCTTCATTTGTCAACCAATGGCAGAAAGCTAAGATTTCTTGAATCTTCCGCAATTCGTCACCTACGCTCGGGACTCTGTATACAGAAAAAGATGATTCTGTCTTTACGGTTGCACTGGTAAAAACCTTCAAGAAGTACAACATTCTTAGAAACAAGTCCAACAGTGCAGTAAAGAACGCCCAAAAAGCAAACTGGAGGTCATTCTGCCAGAAACTCTCCCATAGGGCAGAAACCAGCGCAGTCTGGAAACAGATTAAGGCCATCCAGGTCTCTAACCAACGAACCAAAATTGCCAATATTAAATTCCCCGAACTCGCAATCTCCGATAAAGAGAAAGCGGAACTGTTTAGCCGACATTTTTATGACGTCAGCTCAAACGATATGCTAGGCACCCAGGGTTTATGCAGAAGAGCACAGTTACAAGAAGTCACAGACCTCCCACCGGACGAAGAGAGGGTACCTCACTAGATGGACCCTGATTTTACGAAAGAAGAAGTCTCAGCCATCCACGACCCGACTGACTCAGCGGCCGGCCCTGATATATTCTGCTACGCGCTGATCAAGAGGCTCCCGCCCAACGCCTTAGAAGCCCTGACGAATCTCTATAACCTAGTGTGGCGAGGAGGCGAGATTCCACAGCTCTGGAGGCCATAGTCGTCCCCATCCTCAGTTCGAAAAGGACCCACAGAATGTCGACCTCTACCGCCCAATCTCCCTCACCTCCCACCTAAGTAAAATCATGGAAACAATAGTGAACAATAGAATTTTGTTCCACTTGAACAAAATTAACCTATTTAGCCCTACCCAGTCGGGATTCCGCGCAGAAATGTCCACAATGGACCACAATTTTTAAACTAGAGGACTACGTCAAAAGCGGCTTTAGACAGAGGAAACGAACTTTCACTGTCTTCCTGGGCCTAGCACAAGCCTACGACCAGTGCTGGCGGGAAGCAGCAATAGCGAAAATGCACAAATTGGGTAAAAGAGGCCGCAACCTCCGACATGTGAGGAGCTTTCTTAGGGACCGTACTTTTGCAGTGGCAGTGAACAACGAAGTCTCTGGAACTTGCATACAGGAGAACGGCACCCCTCAGGGGGCGGAGATCTCCCCCATCATCTTTAACATCTTAGTCAACGACATAAGGAAGGCGATTGAGAACCCTAAGGTGCAAATATCCTAATTTGCTGTATTTTCTGTATTACAGTAACACAAGCACTAGAACCACCCACGACACGCTGCAGAAATACATTCAGATGATCAACGTGGCCAAGTCCGGTCATGATGATGATCAATATGTTCCAAAGTCCAAGTCCTTTTGAGAAAAAAAAAGAAAAGAAAAGCTCGACCACGTTCAGAATGCTGCTAGCTAGCCTAGGCTGCTAGCAGTCTCCGCCTAATATGTTGTTCTGGGTTAGTTTGCGTCACTCTCGCTGACTTAATACTGGTGTTTGTTCAATTTCTGGCTTAATGCTTCCATCCGAATCAAACCGCTCGTCCTGTTGTCACTGGTGCATGTCTTCCTTCTTCATTCTTGGTGTTTCCTGTTTGTTCTGTCTCCCTTTGATCTGGCTAGGCGTATCTCGAAGGAGAGCGAGCTTCCAAAACACAACGACCTTTCGGCCACCATTTATTGGTTTAAAATTTTGAGTATTTAATTTTGCCAAAAAGTACTGAAAACAGTTTTTTGAATGTGAATAGTTCCGAAATGTGAAAAATTTTCCGCGTGTGACCATAGTGGTCTTATAGTTGTCTTCCTGTAATATGAACGGGTTAGTCATGTAATGGATATGTGTGTGAGAGTTTGTGGGGAGTCTTAAGCGGGTTCCAGTCGTCATTTGTTTATTATGGTTGATCGGGTTGTGTTGATAGCTAAGCTCCGGTGTACGTAAATACCATATAACCGGACCGTCCAGCTCACGCTTTTGAGATCCAAATGATCGGCGATAAGAATTGTTGAGGCATGTTGGGCAACGAACTCAAGTGCTCTCTGTGGGAGTGGGTTGGGGGTTTAAACTCATAGTGCATCCGAAAGAGTTAGGGAAAGGTGGGGGGAAGGGGGAGCGGGAGCCATTCAATTAATTCTCGTCGTTGCCGTCTTGGCTGGATTCTAGCGTGGCTTTTTGCCGGGACTATGTGTATCACGTTACCAACCTTTGCTATCATCCCAGTGATGGGGTGGTATTGAGGTTATGCGTTCTAGTCCTGTCATTATCGAGTCACGTGTATTTCCCTATTTGCGTGTCAGTCATATTTTGTTATGAGTCCTGTCGGTCATGTGCATGTTGTATGCATGCTGTGGAGTGGGATGGTTTTTGTTTATGAATCCCTGGAGTATATGGACGCACCCAAACTAGGTGTATGCGTACATGCACTCGAGTACTCATACATGCAGACAAACACTACATATTTGTACGTCCTTTCATACTTATCCGTGTATGCATACCTAATTGACATTACGTACACACGCTCAAACTCTTTCATATGCGTTTACCATGCCTGTACTTACATTCATTAAAAAAAACGAGTACATCCACACGTAGTGATATTCACTCTTCCATGTCTTATGCGTTTTGTGTCGCTTTGTCTGTAATTTCGTCTGGTCGTGTCACTTTTAAGTTATGTCCCGTTACTGGTATGTGACCTGTCCGGTACTGACGTATCATGTTTTGGTGGATGGTGTGCGTTGATGACGTTCTTGCTGCTTACACCCTTCATTCCATTTGTTCTCATTATTGAACAGACATACAGCAACACAGTTTATGGTTTCTTTGATTGCACTGTCATTCATACCCTCCCAAATATATAAGTATACACGCTATCTCATATATATACATACATGCACACTCATACACACAGATACATGCAATACAGTAATACATTTAAATCCATGTATACTCATTCATCTGTACCCTTCGCACAACTATATTCCCACGTTCCGTCCACACATGATTCCGTACCATCCACCTACATACACTGTGTCTTATGGATCCATCCTATACACAAATGCACTCATACTACACGCACTCATCCTTGTGTATGTGTCCATGTTCACATCTATGCACTCATCATACTTACACTATCTCTCTGACTCTAGGATGTCCGGGGTTACCATCTCATCAGTTCCTTCTGTTATACTGAGTAAATCCCTAATCTGGTCTTTTTAGTTTTGATTTGTTTTAATAAGGTATTGTTTAACCAGTTTTTGGATGTCTTTATTGCTATCTACATTTAAACATTTGTTTGCAGTAATTTGTTAGTTGCGTTTTAGAAAAAAACTCCTCAATGGGTTTCCTTTCCAATTTATATTTAGTGCAGTTTATTATATAATGCTCTAGACAACTACAAAAGAGTCAAAAGTTATAACCCCGACGAAAGCCGCTTCACCATCAATGGCTGCGCAGTTCAAAGAAAGCCGCACACACAGTTCCTAGGCATGGTTCTGAACCAACATTTGAGCTGGAGCCAAACCGTCGAGACCACAGCGACACGCTGCAAACAGTACCTTAACATGCTAAGGATCATCAAAGGGACTGGATGGGGTGCCCACCCCAGCACCATATGTTCTACAAAGCGATCATAAGGGGAAATTTAGACTACGGCTCCATACTCTACGGGGCAGCGAGCCAGAACATACTACAGAAACTAGACGGAATCCAAGGCCAAGCGCTAACCACAATCTTTAGATTGGGGAGAGGGGCCTGCAGGGAGGCGAAGGAGGTCGCACTAGGAATTGTTCCCCCTCAGCTAAGACGGCGACAACTGGCGCTAAACTACTGGACCAAGGTAGGTGTCAGAAACCTAACTGTCTAGGGCTCGATTCCATTGGCTCTGCTACAGGCTAATGACAGGAAAACACCGTACAAACACACTCAAGCCAAACACTTGTTGCAACACACACACAATCTTTATTACCAAAGATGCAAACGAAGTGGTGGTACACCTCAGGAGGAGTAGCGCTCCTTATTCAAAACCCAGGCCGCGTCTAACTTTAAAATCGCTTAGAGGCGCCTTTACACGTTCATGATATAAGCTCTGATCCACTACCACTCTCCCGTACAGTGCCAGCTCAACCCGCTATATCTCGATGCCAAAGACGTTATGGCATACGCCAATGTGTAGGCCTAAGTGCGTCGACAGTGTTAACGCCACCAGCAAAGCATGGTCTGGCTTCTAGTTACAACTACTACTTTACATGAAACTATGAACAGAACACGTTACAGCTAATCACTACGTTGGTACCTATCTTCAAGTCAAAACAAACGGTCAGTCAAATATCCACTTTTGTCCCACGTCCAGTTTCCTAGCAGTCCCCCAAGCAAGCGTTCAGCGTCCGGTCCAAAATGTGCACTCCGTGCGAAGTCCGCTGTGGCGGGTAACTTCGCTTTACACTAGCGACTGCACTATGTGCACTTTACAGAGGGAATTACAAACAGTGAAACATCATAAAGTCTTATAGTAACCCCAGCCTTGCTGGTTAAATGAGAGGATTCGGGGTTTGCCCACATCCTATTCCCTGCTGTAATTAAGATTGTATATTTAAATGTTCTTAAGTTCACTGACAATGTTTACAGTTAAAATGAAACTTCATAAAACTGTAGGAACATTAAAACTAACATTTATTCAGAATTGGATATCAAAATAATAAACAAAATGGCTGTGGATATAAAATCCTGTTATACAAGGTTAGTGAACACTGTCCACTTAGCTGTGGCTTAGGTTTCTGTTGTCAGCTTCTGACTAAGCTTCGGAAACACATCAGGCAGGCCGAATCTTCCAGTCCAGTCCAGACAATCGGGTATCTGCAGCTAAGCTTAGGATCTACTTCTGGACTCCCACCTGTATTTACCATCTGGAATCCAATCTGGAACTAGAACAATAGAACAGTCCTTATACAAACAGTCAGGAAGGTTCTAACTGGAGACAACAATACCTCCAGTCTTTAAACTGTTACACTACACACATACATATGGAGTAGGATAGTAACAGGTGTTCACATTCTATTGGTTAGTTAGTTAGTTAGTTAGTTAGTTGGGTTATCATCATTGCACTCCGGACATGTCCATAGGTGCTCAGATCCTCCCCTCAGTATGAATCCCAACGTCCGATGGCTAATAGTACCAGTTCTATGTTGATTAACAAGTCTTCTGACCCCGGTGTGCGTCTCGTTTTTTTGCTGTGCCGATCTTAATCCCCAAGTCTGCCATTCTGGCGAGTGATGTGGATTACACTAGCACCAAAGTCCTCTATCCTTCCCATTTCTCTGAGGGCATTGATAATATACAGCATGATCCATAGGCCGACCGTCGGTATGATAGCGGATCCAGCCAACCTGTCAGCTCTTTCATTTCCATCGACGCCTGCGTGTCCCGGAACAAAAATAAAGGTGACTACTCGCACAGTGGACTTCTGAATGATTCAAGCCATACTGTCTTCGCACTGAACCTGCCTGAACCCTCCGGATCATACTCATTGAATCACTGTAAGTATACATATGCGCGGTGTATTTTTGGATTTTCAAGCCAGGCAAACAAATTGCGTCACTGCCATCACCTCCATCGTCATGCTGCTGGTTGTTAGTGGAGAAGGCGCCGTTGGCTTTCTTTGACTGTTCTCAGCCGCTGAGCGCTGCTGTAAATGCCCATGCGCTTCTTCTTTGGCGTATAACTGATCCGTCTGTATAGATTAGTGCATCTGCTTCGTCTGAATTTTCACCGATGAGAGCGTTGACCTCTGCATTAACAGCATTCTATTGGTATAGAATGGGAATGTATACAGAACATGGTTCATAATCCTGATGGGAAAATATTTAGGAAACCAGTTTCATGAAAGCTCTCAAGAACAAGAGTTTACATCACACAAAAGGAAAGGACATTCATCAGTGTAAATTGTTCTGATGTCTGCACACTAGTACTCCTTTAAAGGGTTAACATGCTTACACACACAGACATACACAGTCATATTTCACAATATTCTCATTTTAACCACATGGGTTCAAATCACAATGAATGAGAAGCAGGGAGTGAGTTTACCAAGACCAGGAACTCATAACAGGTGCTTTGCACTGTTTGAAAATAAATGGGATTGACATATTTCCATCAATATACTGGGTGCTGGGATAGATGTCAAAATACAATCATAGATGACAAAGGGCTTTTCATCTGTCACAGTATTGAAATAAAATATACAACACTCACTCCAGTTTAAATCTAAATCCACACATGTGGGATAACATCTTAGTCAGTAGAGTTTAGAAGTGGTAAAGGTTGAAATATAATTATTACAATTGTAAGGCCACCTGCTGTAGAACTGAAATGTATTCCTAGTAATAGGGAAATATATCTACAACAATAATAATTACAAGCATGGGCCATACATCTTTCTTCTTCTTTTCTGACAGTGTTAATATTAAATTCAGCCTCACTGTGTTATTCACTTTCCAAGCTCTTAAACTAGTCTCAGAATTATCTGGACTAAATCTAAATTAAAGCAAGACAGTGATTTATTAAGCTAATATCACCATGAGGTAAAAATTTAACTTAGCAGGGATTAGGTATAATCAATATACACTTCATTCCTTTTTAATTGTCCCACCATGCTGGAAACCGGAACTGGCAGAGATTTCACATGAGGACATAATTATCACTGAATTAATATAAGTATAATAATTTAAACTACTAATGCACGTTTCTAGTAGCAAATAAACATTAATTAAATCATCAAATAGATCATATGTTTGCATACATGTACATACTAGATCATAAACGTGGTTAGTGAGGATACAGAAATTTATCATAGTTTTTAAGCCATGTGGGGCATCAAATTTCATAATTCAGCAGATAAAATTAATTCAGAAGAATAAGCAGCAATATATCTAATTAAACTTATTCTTTTAACTCACCCCTGGCAGGGAATTCAAACAGAAAATTGGACCACAGGCGGACTAACAACTTTAGTCTGAACCGGTCAATTTCTGAATAGAAAAGGGAACAGGAAGTCTTTAAAAAGGAGTTAAGTTATTCTTCAGTTCCCTTTGACTAATCATCTCATTCGCCTTTATTACCTTTCAACTCTTTAATTATAATTTTGCTCCAATGAAGCGTTAAGAAAGGGGTAAGAAATTTCTTAATTAATCCAGTGTTATTATGCTATTTAAAAGCAATAGGAAAATGTTTAAAACTTTGGTAATAATATTATCTAAACAAAGCACTTTTTAAAAGGACAGAAACAGCTGTCCAGACCAGCTCGTCACATCCGCTCATGCTTGTTTCTACGTGTGTATGCACGTATTGAGTGTCACTAAGGGTCGCAGGGTACGATGACGAGATTCATCATCATCATCCTGAACTGTCCCATAGCAGGGCGAACCCTGACAGTAGGCTGCGACCCCGACCACCCAGCCACCTGGGCCCTCTAGCCCAATCGATACCCCTTGGAAGGGACTTCGAAACCGATCCAAACTTTTAAAAAACTGACTGCATGGCTAGTCGCCAGGCAGCTACAACCCGACGAGGTGGCAGATGTAGTTAACAAAAAAGTTCAATCGGACACTGCCACCGTGGCAGATTGTATTACCCACGGCCGACACCGGCCTAACCAAACAAGCTCTCAAAAACGCAGATCCCAGCGAAGTCAGGAGAATTGCAGAGGACCACATCAACTCGATCTCAACAGGTGCCCTGGCAGCCTACACAGACGGCTCCAAGAACGAAAACGGCAAGGCCGGGTCAGGTGTCGTCATCCCGGACCGCAACACAGTAATAAGCCTTCGGCTCCCAGACAACATAGCGGTTTACATCGCGGAGCTAATAGCTATTCTGAAGGCCTTTGAGGTGACGATGGACGAACTCCCAGCTAAGATGTGCATCCTCACTGACTCGCCTGCAGCCGTAATGGCGCTCAAATCAATCGGCAAAAGCAGCCGGCCAGACTTTATAGAACAGAATCCTGGCAGCCACAACGAGACTAAGTGACTTGTCCTGCCCCACCACCTTATGCTGGATACCAGCCCTCAAAGGTATACCCGGCAATGAAAGGGCAGATCAAGCAGCTAAAAAAGGGCTAGTGAGCCCAGACTCTGTCGACAGCGGAAAAGACAGGCACGAGTGTGAGTCCCTGATTGCTCAAAAGACAAACACAGAATGGATCCATAGGTGGCCGACCAGCAAAAAAAAGGCAGGCATGCCTTCAAGCTCCTGAAAAAAAAAAAACAGCACCAAGGCGCAAGCTAGGGAACCAACAAAGATCCCCATAGTTACCCACCTATGGAGACTGGGACTGGGCTACTGGAAAGACAAATCCAGCAGCCCTACCTATGTGCACAGAGTGTTTGGAGCTCAACAAAGTGGGGCGCTACCTGCTCACCTGTGACAGATCAAAGATCACAGAGCTGACCTAAAAAAGCCGCTTCGAGAAAATCAAACAAACAATGACGATCTCGGCTTTCCTCCACGTGAACTGCAGCCCACCCGTACAAAAAATGGTGAAGCAATTCATTAGCAGAGCCAAAGGAGGGGCGGCATACTAACACTAGGGATAGCAGACGAGAGAATCGTCACCAGAAGCCCTTGCAGAAGATCATGGCCAGGATCAACCAGACAAAATATCCTTCTTCACTTACCTAGCATGGTATACTTCGCTCTCTCTCAGTCCTTCGATATTACTTTATGTCCTACGCAGCGTTTCAAGCCCTCCAGTCTTTTTTCTCTGTGTTACACTACCCCTACCTCTATACCATGTGTGGCCAGAAAAAAAAACCGGATAAAAAACTGAATATGTTTGTATTTATAAGCTATGCACAAATCCCATGTATGAAAAGTTTTTTTTTTTTTTTTTTTTTTTGCAAAAACACACACATTACGAACAAACGCCAACATTTGTAAAAGACACGTACACAAATATCCACAAAGCAAAGCATGCAAACACTACACTGAACACACACGATTTAGAAAGAAAAAAAAGCCAAAAGACTGAAATTTAGCCAAAAACAGAATAAGGCCTAAAAAAAAAAACTTGCACAGCTAACGCATATTCACACATGTATAATGCGAACAAATAAAAGCACCAAAAGAAGTTAAATGTGAGGCCCCGAAAAGAGCCTTCGGAAGGGCGCAGAGTGGAACGCTCTTTTGCTTCGGTGAGGTGAACCGGGAGACAGCCTTGGTACAAGAACTGACAACCAGCAAAAAAAAACAACAGAACCAGGACAATAACCGGTGGCATCCATGCACCAACCAAGGACGGTCAGGCGGACCAATACGCACCAAAAGGAAGGGCTATCAAAACCGCTCACAAACAACGGTCTCAATTATAAAGAAGGCCCTCAGGTCATTTTGGAGAGTCCCAGTTTATTTTTTTTTTCTTATATCAAGTCAAGTTGATAGCTGTTGAAATTGTATTTCATGTATAAAGGATTCACTTTTTTGCTTCATTTATGTCATTGTTACTGTAGTATGCACCTGACGAGATACAGCTCAATAAGCCAGGCAATAAATTTGCAATCTATTGTTTGTTTCTACTTTGTTCATATTTACAACAGGTAAAAATTGCTTTGGTTTATATATATATATATATATTTTTATTTTTCAAGAAAGATTATTTTGTGGATTTTTTTTTTTAACCATTGTATTGCAATGAAACTTGGAATGCGAGCAAACAAACAAACAAATTAAAAGAAGTTAGGAGGCAACTCAGATGTGGTTCTTGAAAAACATTAGACTGCCAGAATAACAAACTATGATTGCCTGGAAATGGCTTTTGAAAGTAGAACATTATATATTGAACGAAAATGAGACAAAGAGAGTTATTTGACCATGTGATGAGAAAATGAGTACTCGAAAATATCGTGATCACTGGAAAGATCTTTGGTAGAAGAGGAAGAGGCACACCAACAGAAATTATGATGAATGGCTTATGACAGTGGTATGTAGGTATATCATCACTGCAATTGATACAGAGCACTAATGTCCGAGATCCGAGTAGATGCATGAAAGCCAGCCTGTAAGGCAATTGATGATGATTGTAAAGATAATTATGATGAAGATGATGAGTTATATTAAAGAGTTTTGGCTAGTGAAATACTTGACATTTTGTTGTTGTTGTTAATTGTGAAAATATAGTTAGTGTACATAAATTCATTCCTATTTTTCTGGTAATCAGCGATTATTGATACTAAGAAAATGGTTTTGCTTCCGACCCACGCATTGTAGATTTAAATATCAATGTACTGTAAACAAATAAACAAACATACATTTTGCTGTGTTATATTAGTCATTGTTTATGTGGACTAATTTTTTGCTTTGCCCAACTGACAAGCTTAAGAAACGTCACTCTGTAATTGCTACTCATGTTATAGTAAATAAAGCAGTTCATAGATGAGTTTATGCTTTCCATTGTATAGCTAACTTCGAAGACCATCAATATTAAATTTAGGTATTTTCCCGATAAGTGTAGTTCAGGATAAAATGCGACGGCTAACATGAGTGCCGTAGGCGGTGCAAAGCATAAAATAAACAAAGTAGAAATAAGCAGCACCATCTTGGCCACTTTCGTATTGCCACCCGAAACTCTGTCAGTTTGCGAGGCTGCCGTAATAGTCCTACGCCATTTATTTCTGTTGTGCAGCTGAACGGACAGAATAACTGTGCACAAAACTGTGACGACAAATGTTCCCACCGGAATGATAAAGTTGTTGAGTGGAA
>CAJHNH020001231.1:30000-40000 GCA_905116865.2 Candidula unifasciata | reverse complement strand
GTATGTATGTATGTATGTATGTATGTATGTATGTATGTATGTATGTATGTATGTATGTATGTATGTATGTATGTATGTATGTATGTATGTATGTATGTATGTATGCATGTATGTATGTTTGTATGTTTTTATGTATGCCTGTATGTATGAATGTATGTATGTTTGTATGTTTTTATGTATGCCTGCATGTATGCATGCATGTATGTATGTATGTATGAATGTATGTAGGTGTATATATATCATGTGTGAATGTATGCATTCATTATTGTATGTGTGAATGTTTGTGTGCGTGTGTGTGTATAGTGTATCTGGGTATGTGCATGTATTTATAAATGCATATGGAAAAATATGTTTATGTCTAGGTTTGTAAGTGTTGGTGTACCTAAGCGAGAGTTCGTGCGCCTATGTTCGTACGTGTCTTCATATGTTTACGTGTGGGTTTGTGCATGTTAAGATGCGTTGATTTATGTATCTATTTGTATAAGTAGGCGTGCATGACAATATGCGTGTGAAAAAGGATGTGTGAGTACGTACACCTGTGAACGTGTGTGCACGCGATCGTAGAACTGTAACGTAGATGTGTGTGTTGATATATGTATATGTGTGTACAAGTCTGCGTGCCAGTCCGAAAAAAATTACGCTCGTGAAGTTAACGACGATGCAAGTGAAACAAAGCCATGAAATTCAGATCGTGGGGCAAACATTAACATCTCAACAATAATTACTCAGTGAGGCTCAGGGACATGCGGAATGAATTAACAGTTTCAATATACAGGTTTACTCCCACCTTTAAAGGAGCAGCGATACTCAAACATCTCTCCGCTGTAATGACAGCCGTGATACAGCTGCTCACTCGTGTGAAGACAAAATGTGGTGTACTTGATATAACGTAGGCGAGGTCCATGGCTTCGTAGGTGCGGTTTCCGGAAATGAAAGCGATTGTTACCAGAATGCATGTGATTGTCATTGTTAAAAGGCTGCTCAAATCGGAAATCGCTAAACCTTTGAATTGTTGGAATATATATATATACATGGTGCTTTGGTGATATAGTTTTTTAAACACGTTTACACATTCACACTCATAAGTATACACACACATATAGTAATTTATGTTTGCATTTATGCGCCTATGGGCAGCTGAACCCGAATTTCGGCATTTCTCTAGGGGCCGAGTTAGCACAGTGGATAAGAGGCTCGCTTTTAAATCCAGCTGCGACTCGCTGCAGCGACTGTCGGTGTTCGAAACCAGGCGGTTCCCGCGGTTCGCCCAGCCTCTAGGAAATGGGTACCAGTGTTAACACTCTGGGTAAATGGAGGAACGTCGCTGTAGCTACAGAGTTACGTGCGAACGGCGACACAGGCGGACAATTCTTATCAACTGTCCGTACTGGTGGCAGAGCACTTATGGGTTATAACCGTGTGCAATGACACTGGGCCACATCTCCCGACTTTACCTTTTTTCGCATGTCTAAACGTTTCAATGCCGATCTGAAGACATAGGGTTTAACTTTGCATCTACGTTTTTTTTTTTTTTTTAATTTTCAAAATTGACTTTGGTTTTCAGGTCTACGTCTGTTTCACATCTTTAGGTGTATTTGGCTTTGAGTGGTAGACCTAAATTTAATGGACTGATCGGCTCTCTGAAGTTATGGTTAGAAACCTAGCCAATGTTAAATCGGTACAAATTAATTAGGTCGTGGGAAGTGAAAGCGACTGGTGTAATGCTGACCACACCACCAATCAAGTGCTGATGGTCTAAAGAAACTATGCGTCTAAAACTAAATGTCAGATTGGCAAAAAGCATTGATACAGTCTTGTGCTTTCTAGATGATAACGGTCTTAGACGATATCTCTGTACCAAAGAAATGGGCCATGCTGTGGCCACTGGATAGATCTGTGTAAAGAGAGACAGAGAAAGACAGCATGAGAGGATTCTTGGCAGTCTTATAACATATCACGGAGGATTGTCAACACACGATGATACGCGCAGTTGCGAATAGCAGATTGTGAAAGTGCAGGATCGTCGGCGCCAGGCGGAAAGACACTTTATGATAATGATAAGGATATACCTAAGAGACTGACGTTGATAGATTCCCGGAAACCTTGTTTCACAAAGCAAGCAATGTTAATGATGTTTGTGGCAACACCAATAACATTAACTGCCTGGCATAAAATACCAAAGACGACCGACGTGTATATCATCATTGTATAATCGTCTATTTGTATAACATCGTCTGTAGATTGCAATTGTGCAGATGTGTTTACACTTTTTAACACTTCACTGCTGTCAGACATCGTGTGCTGCTTGGCTGCTACGATCTTAAAGAGAACTATATTTTATCTACGGAACTTGAAACTAATTCGTAAAATCACAAACAGCCAACACATGCCGGATTGAGTTTGCAGCGTGATGTAAAAGCATACGAAACTAACGTCCTCTTTCATTGAAGATTTTGTTGTCTGCTCTCGTAAATTATTAAACACACACACACACACACACACACACACACACACACACACACACACACACACACACACACACACACACACACACACACACACACACACACACACACACACACACACACACACACACACACACACACACACACACACACACACACACACACACACACACACACACACACACACACACACACACACACACACACACACACACACACACACACACACACACACACACCACACACACACACACACACACACACACACACACACACACACACACACACACACACACACACACACTCACACACACACACACACACACACACACACACACACACACACACACACACACACACACACACAGACACAGACACACACACACACACACACACACACACACACATATACACACACACACACACACACACACCAAACAGTAATTTGAGATTGCCGACTTTTTCTGTTATTTCTAACTATCAGCCGTAACTGATTATTAAAATTGCACCAGAGACGCAAACTACAAGCATAAGTCTAATATTAGTGTCGTTGTCATACCAGTTACATACTGAATACCTTTATTTTTCTAATAGAATGATTGTTTAAAATGAGCTGGTCCACAAAGCAGTATGCTAAATCAATAGTGTGCACTCATATTTTTGTAAAGATAACAATTACAATGTTTTTATTTCATAGTTATAATATGCAATTTACAGACGGGAAACATAAAACGTAGGTCAATGAAAAGCGGTTAACTGCATGCAGCTTTAATTAAGGATTTGTAAGTCGTCTATATGTTTTGTTAAATAATATAAGCTGTACTCTTTGAGTTAAAGTCCTACCAGTAACAGAAGTCTTTTTTTTTCTTCAGCATTCTGAGTCCTTGAGGTAGTAGCCGCAGATATCACTCGCCTCTATTCATCGCTGTGATTAGTTCTCGCTAGGTGTGTGTGTGTGTGTGTGTGTGTGTGTGTGTATGCCACTGTGTGTGTCTATGTGTGTAAGTGTGTGTCATGTATGTATCTGTAGGTGTGTCTATGTGTGTCACTGTGTGTATGAGTGTGTGTATGTATATATGTATGTGTGTGTATGTCCTCAAGTATGTATATATGTGTGTATGTTGATATATGTGTATGTATGTGTATACTGGGTTCCTATGTGTGTGTTTAAGTGAGTGAATGTGTTTGCATGTGGCTATAGGTGTGTAGTCGCGGATGAGCTTGCACATGCATTTTACCTCTTTGTGGTTGTTTTTGACTTGCTATTCGTATTATGCATATTATTACATGAACATAACATGCTTTATAAAACTGTTGTGTGAAAGATGGGTTTCCGGAAAGGCCGAATGTAAGACGGGCCTACGTGCCTAATTTTGTGATTTTAACGAAAATAAAGGTTGTTTGTTGGTTCAATTCTCATTCAATTTGGTGACTCTTAATGTGCATGTATGTTGTTACCTCTCTTGTCTTTGTGGTCCATAACCGTTAGACTGCTTTGTGTACACATTGTTTACCTCTGTGTTATCTGATGTGCCCTCAGTGTTCCCCATCCTTTTTCATTCTGTTAGCCCTCATGTTGCCATTGACCAATGGTGATTTAAACAGATTACGAATATTGTTGTTGCTTCTCACCCTCCATCCCCTGCTGTCTGCATTCATGACGCGTCCAAAGATTGCCGTATGATCTGTTGTCAAAATCGGTATCTGCGTTTTATATAATGGTGTTAAACAGATACGTTGATTTATTAGATGTATACTTTATTTTCAGACTGTTTTGAGCGGTAAAAGCTTGCACCTAAATACAGAGATGTTTTTGTTCGCTTATTTTTCATTCTATCGATTTGTATGCAGCCGGAGTTATTGTCTTTTTTGTCTTGTAATACCGTGTATTCTGTTGTATCTTGATTGATAACTGTTTTAATAGTGTTTTAATGCTGCTTTGATTAAGGTTCTCGGCGTTTTTACTGTCTCTACTTAATGTTTCTCCAACCACATCAATGTCATCTGCTCATTATTGTTGTAGTTTCTCGTTTAGTGCCATCTTATTTGATTTTCCTCGTAATTTCATCAAGGGCCATGTTCAAAAGATGTGGGCATCCGATCATTACCTTTGCTTTAACCAGATGTTATTAAAAAAGGTTCTGACTTTCGGCCGTTAAATTTTACTACATTATATGTTTCTTCCATACATAGTTTGATCATGGTGACTAGCTTCTTTGTTAATTCCAAAGTCCTTCATAGATTTCAATAAACTGTTTATGTGTATACTGTCCTATGTGTTTCTAAAATAGACATCATTATTAGTATTTCTTTCATATTCTCAGTTTTGCTCTACTTTTTGCCATAATATCACTAACTAATCTATTGTCGGTCTGGTTTGTCAAAAACCCACATGATGTGACTGACAGTAACAATGGCAATGGTAAAGACAGTTGTTATTATGAGCCACATTTATTCTAAACTGTGTTTCATATATTTCTTAAATATTGTCACCCTAAGTTAGAAAGTACTTTGTATAGCTTCGATCTTCTCACGGCACATCAGAAAGTATCCCTTTCCCTAGCCAGCTCTTCAGCTCTTCAATATGCTGTATCCATCTTCGCGGAGGTCGATCCCACCTCGCTATCCACAAAATGCACCCTCCATCACCGTCTTTTCCAAACCATCATGACATTTGAGGTGGCTAAACTACTTCAACTTTCGGGACAGAATGCTGCTTATGAGCAATTTTTCCTTAATGTTCATCTCGTGCAAAATGTCGTTGTTATTCCTCTTCTTGATCTATGGTATTCTGAGAACTGTTCTGTGAACTTTTTAATCAAAATCCCCAATCTTTTTCCTTCAGTGATTGTGTGAGAGTCCAGGACTAACAATCGTAAGTTGCCACACGAAAAATGCATGATCTTGAGATTAATTTTTTAGATAATTTACAGGTGTGTTGCCATAGGGTATTCATGCTGTTTAATCTCTGCATTGCTAATGTAAGTCTTCTTCTGACTTCTTTCGAGCAGTTTCCACTGTCGTTTACTAAAGAGCCTAATTATTTGAAATCGGTGACTATTTCTATTTTCACGTTTTCGATTGTTATACGTGGTTGGTGTGCTGTGTATATTGAGGACACGATTTTATTTTTGGGGTGGGGGGGGGGTGGTTACATTTAGAAAAACATTCACGTCTTCGCTGTGCTTTTTTGACTACCAGAATTATCATTGTACCACATTAAAATGTAATTTAACCTCACCAGGACCACGCAACGAGTTATAAACACCGTGGACACAATCTGCCACAAATCAGATAAGAATTACCTGGGTACTAATCCCAGTAACCCCGTTCGACCGTTAGGTCATAAAAGGGCCCCTAATGACAGCCAGAGTAAGGCTTCAAATATAATAAAAAATTACGTCCTATATTGGGGAAAAGTTTGTAGAAGCCTCCATCTATTCGATTAGGAAAAGCAAACTCAAAATCGACCACGTTCAACCTACTGGGTTGTACCTACTGCGAAAAATTGACGCCAGCGGTCACTGTTTCACGTCGAGGCAAATGTTTTTGCTTCTGCCAGACGGTGGCCGTTGCATTTTTTATCAATTTGTGTAGACTGAAAAGATATAGTTTCGTCCCGCCAGCTACTGAGTTGAGTGCGTGGCGTGACCATGTGAGGTGCGAATTTCATTTTGGATTGTTTTTCTACTGCTAATCTGTTGGTAACTTCTGCTACCGTCTATGATGAATTGCATTTCTAATGTCAAACTGTTTGTGTTAACGCTTCCGATGGCTACCGTATGCTTTAATGCGTGTGTATGCTAGATATGCTGAGACAGCAGTCTGTCAATCTGTCCACAAGGGACTATGCTAAACTTTCTGTGTGTTTTTTCGTTGGCACAGGTGCGGAGCTACTATGGGGTGACTTGTTAACTATGAAGCTGAGGCTGAGATTACCAAGATTACCAAGATTAACTACTGCGTGCAGTATCAATTATAATTGTGGTCTGATCTCTTTGTGCCATTTATGTTGACTAAGAAATGTTAATTGCACCAAAACTAGTTGCTTAGACCAGTACTCTAGTACCTAGTGAGGGTTGTTGGGGATTGACAATCATGCACTATAAACACCCACACACACATATACATAGACATACATGTACAAATACACATATACACATCACACACACTCGTCTGCAAGCTTATGTGGAAATGCACATATTCGTGTTTGCATATACACACATGTATATATATATATATATATATATATATATATATATATATATATATATATATATATATATATATATATATATATGCCCGGCTCTCTAGCGGAATTGGCTAAACCGGATTTCGCTGAGACCGGGTGACGTACTCCTTGTGGTCCGGGTTCAATCCCAGGGGTAGGCAGGAAAGCCACATTTTCTCCCAGATTTACGGTATTTACAATGGAATCAAGGCCGAAAGGTTGCGATATCCATAATGCCGAGCCTAAGGGTTAACAACTCATGGCTTCTGGATACTAAAACAAACATATATATATATATATACATACGCGTGCACGCTGACATTCATGTATATGTAAATACACACATAATTCAAAGATGCCGCCGAATTGTAGCGGCAAGAGGCTTTCCTGTGGATCGAAAATAGCTCTCAGGTTGATCTAGCCTGAAATAGGTACTACTGTTGTCTGTATATAATATATGCTTTAGGTTTACTGCCAGTTTTGTATTTTTTCAACCTTGGTTACTAGTGTGAGTCTTTAGTACCTATATGTGACACTTTCTCAGAATCCACTACTACAAGGGGATATCTAGGCAGTTTTAGACAGCTTTGGTAGTTTTTTAAACAATTTAATTTCTTCCCTTTTATTTCTTAACTTCCTCATTTCCTGTTTCTCACCTCACCGTCTCTGACTTATCATATCTTTATGTTCAGAGACTTATACATTTTTGCTGTCCTGCAAATTAAGTGGTTTATTTTGTTTCTGCATGCACTCATTACTATCAACATCAATGTATTCATTGGATGTCAAAGACTTATTTCTTTAAAAAAATAATCTTTCGGGGTTTTTCTTTTCTTTGTATGTAAGTGTTTGTTAGCAGGAAGTGGGCTATTGTGTTTTCTGAAAGCGATCTTGGCATACGGATGCTGTGAATTTGGCTGTCCAGTATCACAGTCCTAATCTCTATAATTTTTTTGTTCTTGGAAATTTTAGATTGTCTGAGATTAGTGATGTGAGGGCGGGATCTCTCAAAAATGTTAATCTCTTTTGCTCGTCGTTAGTAGTACAGGCTCCGACAATTAAGTAATGAGACAGATTTAATTATGGCCAAGATAAAAATTCCATCTATGAAACAAAGCATGGAATCTAAAGAGGCAACATTCATCTATGATCTCGATAAGCAGGCAACAAACAAGCTGCTCTTTTGTTGACCTAATCAGATGTGCATTGTTACGTAATCAGCACATAGCAAAAAGCTAACATTATATTATGTTTAAAACTCAGAAAAAACGCCATGAAACAGTTGAATTGATGCAACAAGTTCATGAAGATAATTGTTTATCTCATGCTAAAATTTGCAGTTGGTATTTACAATTCAATTGTGGTATTCACAATTCAAAAGTGGTGTGGAAATGACTACTAATGCAACTGGACATTGACACAACATTTTTGTTCGTAATGATAAACCCATTGTAAAAGTCAGAGATCAGATACAAGAAGATCATTGTTTAACTCTGAGGATAATGGCGGGTGAATCTGGTGGTAAAAGAGATGTTATTCATAACATTTTATGGCAAGATTTTGGCAAGAAAAAAGTTGCTTGCCGGTTTGTACCACATTTGTTGTCTGATGACCAAAAACATCAACAGATTGTGTACCCAAGAGACATGATGAAAACAATAATAGTTGGCCCAAAAACAAGTGTGTGTTCTCAGCTTTCCATCCCATTCCCCAGATTTGTCTCCGTGTGCTTATTTTCTATTTCCAAAATTAAAGCCTATTTCAAAACTTAAAGTTACGATTGAAAGAACGCTTCTTTAACGATACTGATGACATCCAAAAGGCCATAACATCGACTTTTAGGGCCATAACAACAGAAGAACTATAGAGGTCATTCCAGTGTTCGTTAGGTCGTGCCACTTGCTGCATTAATGCACAAGGGGCTTACTTTGAATCAGACACAGGTCAAATCTTCAACTGTTGATTATTTAATTTTTTTATGGAATCAGTCTCATTACTTAATTGTTGGACCTTGCATATATTTAGAAAATCCCCAGTATCCGAGGAGCTGCTTGCTTCTACATTCTTACGTATCCTATTGCCTCGACAAGACCGTTTCCAAAAAGGTAAACGACCCTCTCTTTAAATATATGACACAACTTTCAGACAACATTTTCGAGGTAGAGCTGTTGAAAAATAAAACTGTATGGGATCTCCCGCTGCAGATAGGGTTCTTTGTTTACCAGTACGCCAAGTTGCGCATGTTAGCCTTTTATAATGATTTTCTAGATAAGTACACAGACAGAGCAGATTTTCAGTTGTGTGAGATGGACACAGATTCTCTTTATTTAGCGCTTAGTTAGAGAGTCTTTCGGACGTTGTTAGGCCCCATCTTAGAGGTCAGTATTTTGAAGAATATGACCGTTGGTTCCCTTCAGAAGTCTGTTCTGCTCACAGACCCCTTTTTATTTCCGGCGAAGGTAGTGTCCCTGTAGACTGTCAGGCTTGTTGTAAGACACGAAAATACGAGAAGAGAACCCCGGGTTTGTTTAAGTTAGTGTATGAGGGGGACGGGATGATATCGCTCTGTAGTAAAACATACTATTGTTTCGGTAAATACGACAAAACCAGCACCAAAGGACTCAGCAAACACCACAATACATTAAATAAAGACAAGTTTTTACAAGTACTCAACACACAAACACCCTAAAGAGGTATTAATAAAGGTTTCAGAACACAAGGAGCCTTTGTCTTTACCTATAACCAACACCGAGATTCTCTATCTTACCTTCATATTAAAAGACAAGACCAATCTGATGGTTTCTTTACTGCGCCTCTCCACATCTAAACCGGCAGAGGTCGTTTACACCCGTGCTTTCATTGTGTATTTACCAGTTGTGCCTTTGGTTTAAAAATACGGTCTTTTTGTGGCACCCCTGTATTTTGGTGTACTGTTGAACTTATTTGGAAAATAATAATAAAAATATTTGTATCAAGTGCATCTTTAACTTATAATACCTGCTATGTATATTGACCATGATTTATATTTTTATAAATAAAAGTCTGTTGAATACCACACTGCCTTGTTCTTGTTTTATATAGTTAATATATGAGAAATAATAAGACCAAAACACACTACAAAGTACAAACAGCTGGCTATATTCAGAATTGACTACTGAAACCCCGCTGACCAATCAGAACCTTCGAATATTATACATTTATAATACCCATTACTTCCCACTATAAGAGAAACGCGCCTTCTAAAACCTGAAAAAATCACTAATCCATAAGACTTCGTGTGGGAAATGAATCATCTGCCACTTTA
>CAJHNH020001231.1:0-27500 GCA_905116865.2 Candidula unifasciata | reverse complement strand
TGTAATTCTTTTGTCGTTATGGCCCCTAAAGTCGATGTTTCGGCCCCTTGGATGTCATCAGTATGGTCAAAAAATCATCCTTTCTTAAGCAACTTTAATTTTGGGAATAGAAAATATTCACAGAGAGACAAATCCGAGGGAATAGGGTAGATGATTGAAAACACACACTTGTTTATGTGCCAAAATGTTCTGTACAACTGCAGCCCTTCGAGCCCGCACATCGTCATGAAGAAGAAACAAATTGCCAGGTATTGAATGCAAACCGGCAAACAACTTTTTAAACGTAACTAATAAAATGTTCTGAATAGTCTCTGTATTAACACCAAATTCATCTATCATTATCAATACAGTCGAACAACACTCTTTTTGTATCCGTTCTCGCAATTTTGCAATGAGTCCCTCATTACGAACAGAAATTGGTCGTCCAGGTCTAGTTGCATTAGTAATCATTTCCACACCACTTTTGAATCGTGAATACCATTTGAAAATCTGGGCACGAGATAAACAATTATCTCCATAAACTTGTCATATCAATACAGCTGTTGCAATGGTGCTTTTTCTGAGTTTTATACATAATTTAATGTTAGCTTTTTTGCTCCATGCTGATTACGTAACAATGCCCTCTGATTTGGTTAACAGAATAGAGGCTTGTTTATTGTCTGCCAATTGAGCAGCAATAAAAAGTTGCCAGATCATAGACGAAGACTGCTTCTTTGGATTCCTGACATTTTTGTCTTAGCCATTGTAATCATTACCTAATTGTCAGACCTTGAATGTATTGCATTTATTTATGTTTTACATTTAGATTACTCATCTGGTTTGCTTCTTGTTTAATGTCTTGTCTTCGGGGCTAAATATATTAAAGCACTGCAGTTAAAGTGTGAATATATCTGCGCAATTCCACTGTTCTGTTATGTGTTATAAACCTTCATATTAATCACAAAATTATGTGTCTAAATCTACTTTTATTAATTTCTGCTTTACCACTATCTTATTAAACACACATTCTCGCTCATACACACACGTATATATATGATATATAATATACTAGCTGTACCCGGCCACGCGTTCATGTGGCCCATAATGGTGAAATGGAGAGAAATGAAAATCGCTTGCAGCTAACAGTGTCTGTCATACACCCCTCACCCCTCGAGCCAGTCATATTTCCCTCTCCGAAGGATTGAAAAATCATCCATGGCAAAATTATTAAAATATAAATATTTAGGAAATTAGAACTTTAAAATAATATTTTAAGCTCTCTCAGCTAACTGTGTCTGGCATAACCCACCCCCCTCCCAATCATATCTCGCTCTCTGAAGGATTGAAAAAAAATCATCACCTGGCGAAATCATATCTCCCTCTCTGAAGGATTGAAAAATCATCCTTGGCGAAATTATTAAAATAGAAATAGTTAAGAAATGAGAACTGTAAAATATTATTTTAAGCTCTCTCAGCTAACTGTGTCTGGCATACCCCCCCCCTACCTCTTCCACAAATCATATCTCCCTCTCCGAAGGATTGAAAAATCATCACCTGGCGAAATTATTAAAATAGAAATAGTTAAGAAATTAGAACTTTAAAATAATGTTTTTACCTCTCTCAGTTAACAGTGTCTGGTAATGACCCCTTCCCCCCACTAATCATATCATCCTCTCCGAAGGATGGTTAAAAAATCATCAACTGGCGAAATTATTAAAATAGAAATAGTTAAGGAATGTGAACGTTAAAACTAAGCTCTCTCAGTTAACAATGTCTGGCATCAACCCCCTTACCCCCCCCTCCCAATCCCACTAATTAAATCATCCTCTCCGAAGGATGTGACAGTCACCATGTTATGAAATAATGTAACTAAATTGAGCTTGGCTTCTGTGTCCACCCAGACTTAAATAGGTAGCATTAATTTGTAGTGAGAAGTAAATGTTATCAGTATAACAGCTACCACATCACCCATCCAGTTCCAATACTACTACAACCACTACCACCACCACTATCACAACAACAACAAAAACCATCACTACAGACTGAGTAGGTCGGTGTAGCCAGCGGTGTTAGAGCGCAGGCTGTCGCAACGGACTATTTAGTTTAATTTTGCCCCCGACATTAAAAAAAAAAAAGAAACAACAACACGTAATCACGTAACCAGTGTTGAACCCACAGTAGAGAGTACACTATACTCACGAATATTGGAGAAAAATACCCCGCACCCGTCACCTCTCCCTCTCCAAAGAAACGATTTTTAACTGACTTTGGCATCCGTGTTTACCCAAACTAAACTGGACTGTAAGCCGTCTTAGTTAACAGTTTCCGTCGTCACCAAAAAGTTTTTGATCGAGAAGCGTCCTGACAAGGCTAAGTGGAACTTCACTGAATTCGGATGTCTTTGGGCGAAAGGCGCAGATATCGCAGCCTAGCTGTAAACCACAACAAAAAGTGGCAACAACCCGTTAACGGGAAAAAGAATAATTATCACCCAGCGGGGAATCGAAAACCAGTCACCCGCGTGAAGGATGGAATACTTACAACTATACTACCGAAGACTGAAGAGTTTAGGTCATATATCGCAGCCTAGCTGTAAACCACAACACAACGTGCCAACGGCCCTCTCGAGGGCGAACGAAGATTACCCGTGACATGAACATTGAGCATCACGTCGCCGTTGTCGCAGGCTAGCTGTAAACCCCAAAACAGAAAAAGGCGTAGATATCACAGCCGAGCCATAAACCACAACACAACGTGCCAGCCGCTCAGTTAGGGGCTACCAAAAAAAAAGTTTATCACCTAGCGGGGAATTGAACGCGTGAATAGGCAGAATATTTACAACTACGCTACCAAAGTCTCAAGCAGATAGTGAATTTATGATTCCGCAGTAGCTGCCGGACACCGGAAGGGAAATTAAAACAGGGAAGATCAGGTGAGACTATACGTAGAACCATCCTCAGTGAAAGCTATACCATGGGCCTAACAATCATCAAAGACCTGAAGCAGGTGGCAACGAACCACCAGACATGGAGATCAATGACTTTTGCCTTATGCATCGTCCTAGCAGTCCCGGCCAAGTGCGACTCTTAACCTCAGGATCAAGTGCCGCAATTGTCGTCTCCTATTTTTTATGGAACCCTTGATAAGTATCATATGGAAAAATAAGAGGAGGGGGGGGGGGGGTGGGAGGGTGAGCGTATTTGACTTGGCATATTTTCCCTACCCGTAAATACCTAAATCTCCTAGAAAGTGCTCGTTACTTTAAAAGAAACACGAATTTTTTTTTAATGATATTCTTCAGCACCTCGCTGAAAGTTTACCACCGATGATAGCGTCGACCGTGTGTCACTAGGGCCCTCACGGGAAGCAAAGAATAGTGACACTATACCTTACCAGGCATGTAGTAAGAGCCGACTAAGGGTAGGGTTGGGCTTGTAGCTGGCTACCTCATCCTGTAAATACCACAACCACAAAAACCAACCAACCATGGATAAGTCAAAAAGAGAAGCAAGTAAAATCCAGCCAACTAAGATGATGGGAGGCTCTTCAAATAGAAGAAGGCTGACACGGTGTGGAGAAAGCCGTAAGGAGTCCGTATCGTTGACGTACCTCCTCTCAGTTAGGAAAACCTCCAGAATTGGCACCTGGAATATTATAACTCTCTATGATATAGGGAGAACAATGGAAGTAGCAAGGAAAATGAAACATTATAGAATTAGTATTTTAGGGTTATGTGAAACTAGATGGACTGGGGCAGAGAAAAGTATTCTAAATTCAGGGGAAACTATTTTGTTCTCAGGACACACAGAGGAAAATTCGCCTCACAGAGAAGGAGTGGCCCTGATGCTATCGAAAGAAGCAGACAGGGCACTAATAGAATGGGAAGCTATGAGTCCTAGAATAATAAGAGCATCTTTTAGAACAGTGAAAGAGAAGGTGAACATGTCGGTAATACAGTGTTACGCACCAACAAATGATAAAGATGCATCTGTTAAGGAAGAATTTTACATGCAGCTTCAAAATATTATAAATAATGAAAGAAAGGGCAATTTAAAAATTATGATGGGTGACCTGAATGCTAAGATAGGATCAGACAACACAGGTCGAAGAAATTATGGGAAGACATAGTCTAGAAGTAATGAATGAAAATGGAGAATTGTTCACAAATTTTTATGCAGGAAGCCAGTATGTTATTGGTGGAAGTATTTTTCCCCATAAAAGAATACACAAGGGAACATCGGAATCACCAGACCATATGACAACTATTCAAATAGACCAAATATGTATTAACAAAAAAGTTTAGATCATCCCTTTACGATGTAAGGGCTTTCAGAGGTGCCGATGTATTTACTGACCATTTCCTGGTGGTAAGTAAAATCAAGTTAAAACTAAAGAGATATATAACATCTTATAATCATATAATTCAATATAATGTAGGCTATCTCAGGGATAAAGAAGTTAAGGAACAGTTCTCAGTTACAGTCTCTAATAAGTACCAGGTGTTGCAGCAGTTAGCTGAAAATGTCATCACAGAAGTCTGCTGGGATCAGATCAAAGGAATCTGGAATGAATCTTGCGTAGAAGTTCTTGGCAAGAAAGAAAGGAAACATAAAGCATGGATAACACTAGAAACAATTAAACTGAATGAAGATAGGAAAAGTAAAAAGGCAGACTTAAACAATAGCAAAACTAGAGCGGCTAAAGCTAGAGCTCAGGAGAAATACACAGAAGCCAATAAGGAAGTTAGGTGGCAAATAAGGGCAGATAAAGTAAAATATCTAAATGATCTAGCACAAAGAAGCGGAGACAGCAGCAACAAAAGGAAACCTCAGAGAACTTTACAGTAACACAAAAAAATTAGTAGGTAAATATAGTCAGCTAACTGGATCAATCAAAAATGGTCAAGGAAAGGTAATTAATAACGCCAAAGATAAAACGGACAGATGGGATGAATATTTTAAAATGCTTCTAAATAGACCATGCCCAGAGGTTCCCCCAGATATCCAGCATTTAGAAATGGAACTAGATATCAACTGTGAGATTCCATCCAAAGAGGAAATTAGAAAACCTATCAGTCTTCTCAGGGAAGGAAAGGCGGCAGTCCCAGATGGTATCCCAGCTGAAGCCATCAGGGCCAACATAAACACATTAACAGAATTGCTACATAGATTATTCAGTAAAGTCTGGGAGACCGAAGAAATACCAACAGACTGGAGAGAATGTTATTTTGTGAAACTGCCTAAAAAGGGTGATCTACAGGAGTGTGAAAACTATAGAGGAATTTTGTTGCTGTCAGTTCCTGGAAAAATATTAAGTAGAATTATTTTGGAAAGCTCAAAATATGCTATTGATTAAAAGCTAAGAGATGAGCAGGCAGGTTTTCGGTCAAACAGATCCTGTACTGATCAGATAGCCAACATTACGTATTATAATAGAGCAAAGCATTGAACTGAACTCACCACTTTACAATGGATTTATAGACTATGAAAAAGGATTTGACATCATTGATAGGGAATCTCTCTGGAAATTGATGGGACACTATGGAATTCTATAGAAAATTATCAACTTTGTAAAGGCAACATATAAAGACATGAAATGTCGAGTTCTTCATGAGGGAAAGCTAACAGATGCATTTGAAATAAAAACAATTGTGCGACAGGGATTTCTTTTGTCGCCTCTCTTATTTTTACTGGCTATAGACTGGATTATGAAAACAGTAACTCCTAACACCAAGAATGGGATTCAGTGGACCCCTACAAAACAGCTTGATGATCTGGACTTCGCTGATGATATTGCTCTTCTGTCCCATTAACGGAATCAGATGCAAGATAATTTAAATATACTTGATGCGCGATCACAGCAGCTTGGTCTGAAAATCCGTAAAGGAAAGACAAAGAAAATTAGAATAAATCAGGCTAATAGTATTGTGGTTTCTCTTAATGGCAACCCACTACAAGACTTGGAGTCGTTCACCTATTTGGGCAGTAATGTAGATAAAGATGGCGGAACTGATAGAGATATTAAAATAAGAATACAAAAGGCAAAAAGGGCTTTCTTGGCACTAGGGAATGTGTGGAGGTCAAAGGAAATTAGCAGAAATACTAAACTAATAATTTTTAATTCTAATGTCAAATCAGTACTATTGTGTGTGGCGGAAACATGGAGAACAACTAATGCAATTACTAATAAATTACAGACATTTATTGGTACCTTCGCAGAATAGATGGAATTAAATGGTATGATAATGTATAACTTTGGCAGAGAACTAAACAGGCTCCAGTGGACCAAGAGGTGAGGAAAAGTTGGATAGGACACACACTGAGAAAACATGAGAACAGCATAACTACAATGTCTTTGCATTGGAATCCACAGGGTCATAGGAATAAAGGAGGCCAAAAAACACATGGAGAAGAGAGCTGGAGAATGAGGCTAGAAAGATTGGGAGGACATGGGGAGAGCTCCATTCAATGACTAAGGATAAAAAGACTTGGCGTGAGCTGGTTGAGGGCCTATGCTCCATTGGGGGATAGAAAAGCAGAAGATAGCGTTTTAAAAAAAGGAATGATGATGTAAACTTGAAACTATGAACCACGGACACACAATACCTATGCAATTCATTCTAATTCGTAATTTACACATACGAATTCCTCAGCCCGATTTCTCATTAGATCAATACGATGTAAAAATAACTGCCAGTGTTTTTAGTTGTCTTGCGTCTGTCTTTTCATAAATAATGATTTAAAGGTGTCTCTGTATTTCTTACTCATATGGTGGTAAATAAATATATTTACTGAAGAGTTAATACATTCTAACACAAACGTTACACTACCAACTACTACTGATAAGCTCACATACTTTCCAGTCACCCACAGTTCAGGTACAAAAGCAGCTACAAGCAGCAACATGCTGTTTGGAAACAAGCATACAATAAACAAAGTTGAAATTGCTACAACCATCTTTGCTACCTTCAGGTTACGGCTGGAAATTCTATCAGTTTTATTATCACTAGATACTGTCTTTCTCCATTTGGCGTTGCTGCGCAGTCGGATTGACAAAATAACTGTGCAGATGGCAACGATCACAAATGCAGAGACAGGGATGACAAAGTTGTTGACTGCAAATGCAACCATTTCAACCTCCTCTCGCTGGTGAGTCGAAACCATTCCAACAATGCTTCTATTTTTCACGATAGAAAACTTCATGCCAAGACTGTTTACAGCCAAAGAAGGTGAAGCACTGATTGTGAAGATGACGAAGATACTGACGGTAATAGCACCGGCTCGCTTTGGGGTAATAATCTGTTTGACCTATGAAAATAGAAGAGTGAGAGTTTTATATCGTTCACATTTATTAGCATTCCTAAAATAATAAATTTTAAGCATTGGAAACCTCCGTTACCAATCTCATCAAAGCCAATGGAGATCTTCTTCAAAGGTTTGTAAAGATCAGTGTCGTATATTGCTGGTCTGGTCTCTCCATAAAGTAAAATCAAAGGTCCCTTTTCCCGCCTTAGGCACATCGGGTATTTGGGAAGAGCGTTCCATTGTTTTTTTACAGACAAATCGGCACTCGATGGGTAATGTGGTCAGCATAACGCCGGCCGTCTTTACTTTCCATGACAGCCATCCAGGTATCCATCTTAGGCTGGGTCGAGCTGCGAAGCCCCATACCATGATAAAAATCCACGCAGCCAGCAGTGGGTTTCAATCTCGGTACGTTGGATTTCGAGTTGGACTCGCAACGCCCAAGCCACGGAGGCTGCGGTCTCTCCTTACCATTTCTTAAATGTGTCATTGTTAATGATACCCATGTTCCGACATGCATGTTCTGAAATTGCCTAAAATCGTTTCTTTCAATTCCCTCCACAATTGTCAATATTTACCTGTAATATTTCAGTTGCCGTACGTATTCTCGGATTCTCTTTTCATGATATTCTCAGTAAATGACATTTTACTGCTTTTGATAAAGTTTGGTGAGGCAGTTTGGTTTAGATAACCTCATAACGATTGATCTTTATGTCTGAGGCGATCATGTTTCCCGACGAGTTGCTACTAAAGGGCTGAACCAAATGTGATGCGTAGCGATTTAAATAATTAGAAGTAAAGAAAACAAAATAAAAGGAAGTGTAAAATGAAGAAGAAGAATAGGAGGATGAAGTAGAGTAAGATGAAGAAGAAGAATTAACATGAAGAGTAAGAAAAGAATGAAGAGTAGAAAGACAAGTAGAAAAAGAAGAGTAAAATTTACTTATTACGTATGTTATCAAATGCATTGAATCTTTTCATAATGTGCATAATGTAACAGCATGTATTCCATATGCACTCAACACAATCATACACACATTGTTTATTGCTGTATTTGTTGACAACTTTATGTCTTCACGGGCGATAATTTTATATTGTGCTATGAGGAGGCATGGGATTCACCGTCCATGGCCTATGGAAAGATGGACTAGTGAGACCTGCATGCAAAGAAGGCTACTGTGTACCATTGTTGTGTCTGCGAATATTACGTAGTGAGACCCCGATATCTTTCACGGCTCAAGTCTCAACAGAAAACCAATATATTGAAATGTATAATCCATGTATAATAGTTGTTATGGTGTTCAAACTCTTATCAACTACACAATTATAATGTCACAAATTAGGACATATTTATATTGTGGCTGATGGGGCACACTGTACTGCTATCATCTTCTACATCTATCTTAAATCTAAACATGAGACTTAGTAAGTTTTGACTAGAAACCAGTGCGCAATGAAGTCTCCCACTGTTAAATACAATTGCAAGGATTTCAGTCATGCACGAGATGTTGCACATTCGCACAATGCTAACTCATCACGTCGCGCCCTATTGCAAAAGGGCCATTCTGTGTCCTGAAATAATATTTTTTTTTACTACCACTGTTCCACGCAGACTAGGATATAATTTCCATTACTCAAAGACTTTCTCTCGTATATGAAACACTTTGCAAATATGTTTGATGTTTTAAACAACGGATCAACATCATAGCACACGGGCAGTAACACATTATTGCTCCTTCTTCTTCTAACTCAAGTCTAAGTCCGAAAAAGCTCAGCACAGTGCACAGGCTCTGTAGCACCGGCGAGGAACCAAAAATACTTTGGGTAGATTTTTAACTCAAAATTTTGCCCGGGCAGCGCCGTTCGGCTACTCTTTTCAATTTTCAGCTCCCAACAGATTTTTTTTACGTTCACGGCAATGCCCAAAGGCGTCCGATCTCACTACCCAGAGACCAGGGGGAACTAGAAGTCCAATCCTACGTGAAAAGACCTGAACCCTTACCGGGGATTGAATCCGGAACCTCTAACACTCGAGGCGGACACCATGCCTTGAGACCACGCAGCTCCCTTTTCTGCAGACATAAACCACTGACATGAGTATTGCATACTGACCTTTAAAGGAGCTACAATGCTCAAGCACCTTTCTAGCGAGATAAAAGCAGTGATAGAACTGCTGACTCTGGTGAAAGCGAAATGTGGTATTGCAGACACAAGATAAGCCAAGTCCGTAGTGTCGAATGGTAAATCCGCGTCAATAAATGCTGGAGTGAAACAGATACACATCCATACCATTGTAACTAGGTTGCCTAAATCAGCCACAGATAATCCTGAAAATAAAGAAGAACTGAAAAAAAAAACATATTTACTTATAATATAACATTTTTTAAAACATTTTCTAGTTAAATATATCCCATATGATAAAAACATATATCCAGCAACATGTATCCATTCCGAACTAATAATTGATTTGATATGTATTTTTAATATACATGATTGTGCGACAGGATTGTAAATGACGGCAGGCTGACTTGTCTTAATTTTGAATCTTCGCTGTTGTTTGTTGTTGTTGTTATCGATCCAGCGGCGCATGAGCTTTCGCCCTTTGGCCCAGTGCCATGTAGAGGAATTAGCATGTTTTCACAAGGTGTTCTTTTCCTCCGTACAAGGTGTTTCACTTGTCTGGTCTCCGAGGGAGTAGTATTCTTCTAATCTCGCTGAGTTTTGGCCACTCACAGAGGCGATGTTCAACAGTTTCTTAGGGGTAGTTAGCTGGCACTCTGGTGAGTGTTGTGGTTGTATTCTGTTTAGATGTCCACTGAGTGGAGTATACTGTGTTCTAAGTCTGAAGATGGTGGCCTGGTCCCTTCTTGTTAGATGGTTAATGCTGTTATTAGAATCCGGGCCAGTCATATGTTTATAAACCTCTCTTCCAGTGTCTCCCATGGCCCATCTGTTCAACCAAGTCTATTTGTTTATAGCTCCTATAAGTGTTTTTGCTGTCTGTAGGGTTGTCACTGTAGGTGGTTGTTCTTGTGTTGCTCCTTTCTTTGCCAGTCTGTCAGATCTGTCATTACCTGGTGTGCCGGAGTGGCCTGGAATCCACTGCATCACTATTATGATGCTGTATGAGTTAATGAGTTGATCAACATCCAGAATTATCCTGGCTACGTCCGTTCTGCAGCGTTTAATGCCCTCCATATTTGAAGGGCGGACATTGAATCTGTGAAGATGACAATATTTTGGGCATTTAAATTTTAATCATCCATTAGTCTTTAGGTGGTATAATGCTGTTTCCAGTGCAATTATTTCGGCTTCATAATTTGAGCAGAATTTCCCGCATGCATCACAAATATTTCCAACAGATCCATCAGGATAACCTATGTAGATTCCGTAACCTGCTTTAATGGTAGCTCTAAATGCAGATCCATCAGTATAAACATGTATCCATTCTCGGGGGTAAGAATCAATCGTCTTTAGCGATGAGTTCATAAGAGCGACTGGGTCGGACTGTTTGATTTCCTCGTCTTCAAATTTCATTCGGACTTCTAGAGCTTTAAAGCCAGCCTGTGGTGGTAGGTTTCTTGCAACATTCTGAATGTCTTGATGCCTTTCCGGTAGGTGGTATCTGTCCTGTATTTCATAAACACAGTGTAAAACCGATTTGTGCTTTATTCTTTATTTGAATTCACAATTTTCTAAAAAGTGTCTATTGGGATGGTTACTATTTATTCTAACGCATTTTTCATACATTTCTCAGGTGGCTTTTTCTCTCCTCAACCTGAGGGGTTCCACATTTGTATGGTTTTCACACGCAGCAGTTGGAGTAGACCGCATAGCTCCGCAGATTAATCGGAGGGCTTTATTTTGTACTCTTTTAAGAGTCTCTACGTTAGTTTTGAAGCAGGTTGCTCGTATCAGTTTGCCCGAGGTCTATTCGAGCAACCGAAGTCTGGGACTCTGGTTGTCAGTCAGGAAGAACTAGAGCTACATCTACGCAAGATGTACTCGGATAAAAAGAGGAGAGAGCCTCTCGATGACAATCCAGAGATCCTTAGCGGTCTCAAACAGCCTTCGGTACCGAAGGTACCATTTAAAATGGTACCTCCCCTTTGGTCTGAGGTTGAGGACGTTGTGAAAAAAGCCAGCGGCAAGTCTGCCCCAGGTCCGAACGGTGTCCCGTACGTTCTTTACAAGCGTTGCCCGAAAATCCTAAAAATGCTTCACGTCTTGTTGAGACAAGCGTGGATCCGCAACCACATATGTCCAGAGTGGTCAAAGGCAAATGGGGTCTACATTCCCAAAGAGCAGGACTCGAAGAGTCTTTCCCAATTCAGGCCCATCTCGCTGTTGAATGTTGAGGGTAAGATATTCTTCTCAGTCATGGCTCGCCGGCTCACACAGTATCTGATGACTAACAAGTACATAGATACGAGTGTTCAGAAGGGTGGTATTCCAGGCGTTCCTGGGTGCCTTGAACACGCGACCATGATCTGGGAGGCTATCCAGAGAGCCAAGCATGAGAGAACCGATTTGCACGTTATATGGCAGTCCCCCATAGGCTACTGTGGCGAGCCCTTCGCATGTTTCACGTACCGACACAGATCAGTCAAATGGTCGAGCAATATTTCTCCAAGTTCGCTTTGCGCTTCTCTACCTCGACGTTTACCACGAGGTGGACTGAGTTGCAGATTGGGATAGCTATGGGCTGTACGATCTCACCCATACTGTTTGTCATGGCAATGCAGATCATGTTAGACGGGGCGGCCGGCTACGGACTGGGCCTTCAAATAGGGGATCACTGGTTGCCGCCACTGCGCGCATTTATGGATGACACGACTATTATAACGGGCAGCGAGGAGTCTGCCCGCACGATCCTGAATAGATTGGACGCGGTGGTCCAATGGAGCGGTATGCAGTTCAAACCGCAGAAGTCGAGGAGTCTGTCAATCCATAAGGGCAAGGTTTCGGCGACCAGTTTTTTACGGTGGCAAGGAACAAGATCCCTACGGTTCTGGAGGAACCGGTGAAGAGCCTCGGTCGCGTCTACGATTCGAAGTTATCTGACAGAGCGGAAGTCCGGCGAATACATGAGTCACTGGCTACAGGCCTGCTCGCGATCATTTTTCGAGCGATGCAGGCTGATCGGAAAATTCAAGGTATGGTGTCTCCAATTCATGTTGATTCCGAAGCTTCTATGGCCACTGCTAGTCTACGAGGTGACGATGACTGCAGTGGAAACAATGGAAAAGAAAATCAACACAGCCTTAAGAAAGTGGATTGGTGCACCGCCTTGTCTGACCGACGTGGCTCTGTATTGCAAACAGGCTAAGCTGGTACTTCCGTTCAAGTCAATAACCGAAGAGTTTAAAGTCGGCAAAGTAAGGCTCGCCATGCTTCTGCGCGAGTCTTCAGACCCAAATGTCATCGCTGTCCAGCCCGCTCTAAAGACTGGTACCAAGTGGAGGGTCCTCGATGCGATTGAATCTGCCCAGAACGCACTAAAATTGAGAGAGTTAATGGGTTACACACAAACCGACCGTCGAGGCCTAGGGCACGGAAAAGTCAATTGGTGGTCAAAGGCCTCAGCCAAAGAACGCCGAGACATGGTGATACAAACGGTGAGGGACAACGAAAACGAGGTTCGGGTCCAGAAAGCAGCCCAGCAGTCGCAGCAGGGCCATTGGGTCAGCCTGGAGAGCGCATTGCCGAGAATACTCACATGGGGTGAGATCTGGCGGATGACCCTGCTGCGACTGAGCTTTATCGTTCGTTCGGCGTATGATGTATTACCGTCCGGTGTTAACATGGTTAAATGGTCTGCGACCAACGATCCGACTTGCCCGTTGTGCAAATCAAAGCAAACTCTTGAGCACGTCCTGTCCGCGTGCAGGAAAGCTCTAGGTCAAGGCCGATATACCTGGCGCCACAACAAGGTGCTAAAGGAGTTAGCAGCCGTTGTCGACCAGGCTAGAATGAGGGCTAATGCCAGAGCCAGTTCTAGTATCGCCCCCATTCGTTTCCTCAAGGCTGGGCAGGTTCCAATCGGTAAGGTCAACAAAAACGCATTCGCTCCATCTGTGCTAGACTCTGCGAGGGACTGGTTACTGGCGGTTGATCTGCCAGGACATGAAAGGTATCCCGAGTTGATCCGTAAAACCGGCCTGCGACCGGACATCGTTCTCCATTCTGCGCAAAAACGGCAACTCATCCTGATTGAGTTGACGGTCCCGTTTGAGTCGCGTATGGAGGAGAATCACTTGTACAAGCTCGAAAAGTACAGTGATTTAGCAGCCGGTTTGAGGAGAAACGAGGCTTACACAGTGCGGGTATTTGCCGTCGAAGTGGGAGCGAGAGACCTCGTTTCCACTTCGCTCTACAATGTGGTAAAAGAACTAGGATTGCGCGGTAATGAACGGAAACGAACACTCAAAAAACTGGGAGAGGCAGCCGAAAGGGCCTCTAGCTGGCTGTGGACGCAGCGCAACAACGTAGGGGACGGGCCTCGGTGAGCTGGTCCGGGTATGTAGTGGAAAAGAGTTTCTCATCCTTTTGAAAAGTCCATCGTGTCCGATTTGTCTGCCAGTGTTCCTCTGCCAACTGCTAATAAAAGTCCAACATGTGTCCGGTAAACCAAAATAAGCTTGTCGCTCGGTCGTCCAGGCACGCTGACTGTTCTAATTAAGCTGCGGTGGCGGCTTCTTATCTCACAGTACCTCCTTCGAAACCACCAAGTCGTCTTGTCTCTGGCCGAAATAATAACACCATCCGGTAATTCTGTGCAGCGGGGAAGCAGCCCTGAGCTTCATGAACTCAGGTGGGCCCACCTCCGAATACGTTTAGGAATCGTGGGCCGAAACGTGTGTCGAAAGAGGATAATTTCTACTGATGACTGTAGATCCCCGCTGTACTTGCTCCCTGTGAGTTTATTCTTATTGTACTCTTTCAATAGTCTCTACGTTAGTTTTGGAGCAGGTTGTGAGCAGTAGTTGTTGTACTTTATCACAGAGCGAACATATGTAAGATATAAGCCCCTCAGAGTTTCCTTGTCTGATACCCATGCTGTAAGTGCAAGTCTCTTTAATAACTGTAACCGCCACAATGCCTTATTTCTAATGTTTTTAATATGGTTCTTTAAGCTGAGCTGATGGTCAAGTGTGACTGCAAGGTATGTAGGATGCTCTTCTTTCATCACTTGGTGTTTGTCTAACCCCAGGTTCATATCCTTCCTTGCTACTTGATGGCTTTTGGTAAAGTTTGTGTATACCGTCTTTGTATAGTTAACCTTGAGTTTCCATCTTTGGCAGTACTCATGCAGCCTTCTAAGGCCTCCATTTAGTCTCTGGACTCTACTTTCTGAATATTCATGACTCTGCCATATTGTTAGATCATCAGCGTACAAGACTTTTTCGGCCTTGCATTCTTCTGGCAAGTCATTGATAAAGATTAGAAACAGTGTACAGCTCAATAATGAGCCTTGTGGCAAGCCCTCCTTGAAGACTTTTTTTTTTTTTTTTAGATGATATTGGGTTGTGTATCTTAGTCTTGATTGTTCTATCTATCAAAAAGTATTTTACCCAGTTATACAATCTTCCATGTATTCAATTGCTCATCATCTTCATCTGAAGAAATTTTCTCCATACTCTGTCGTAGGCCTGCTGGAAGTCGACAAAGATGGTCACTGTATGCTTCTTATTTTGGAAGCTGTAATTTATTCTTTGTGTCAGTCTGAACAACTGGTCTTCCGTACATCTGCTGGTTCTGAAGCCTGTCTGTTTATGGCATAGAACACCATAACTCTCTAGGAACCAATACAAGCGCCTGTTTATCATTCTTTCAGCCACTTTGCCCAAGCATTATGTTAAGGATATTGGGCGGTAGCTTTTGGGGTCGTCTGGAGGCATTTTGGTTTCAAGTATGGGGACGATATATGCATTCCTCCATGCTTTGGAAGTTTGCTTGATCCCCATGTCTTATTATTATGCATGAGAACTACTTCTCTCCCAGACCGGCCAAGATGTAGCAGCATTTCGTTGTGGATCCTGTCTAAACCTGATGATTTTCTAAGTTTCAATTTCTTCAGGGCTTGTTCTAATTCATCCATGCTTAATTCATCTTCAAAAATGAAGTCGCTGGCTGTTGGAGCTCCCTCTTGTTTCTTCAACTGGGAGAGCTGTGCTCTATCGAGTTCTGACAGCTTACCTGCTCTGTTAACTGAGGGAAAATAATGATTGGAATGTTCTGCTTTCTTCTTGTCTTTAGTAATTGTCTTACTCCCATCTGTCACTGGTTTTGGGTTCACCCTTTTACTTTCTCCGGGGAGGTTTTAACTAAAGTCTATGCTTTATTTCCATTCTGTCTAAGGTGAAGCAACTGTTTGTCCATTTATCTCTTTTAGGATTATTGACTACAATCTTTATTCTAGCACATGCTTTACTGTATTGGATCTTTGCTTCTATTGAACGTGCAGTTTCGAGTAATATTCTTGCTTTATTCCTTTCAGATATAGTTTTGAATTTCTTTATTCAAGAAAAGTGTATATGCCTTTCGGCTGCTCAATTGGTATGGCTTTCAAAGCTGCATTAAAGATTGCTTCTGTTATATCTTCACAAAATATTTCCACACAGCTGTTGTCAATTCTTCCTAGGAGGCAGTCTAAGGTTTCCTGAAACAGTTTCCAGTTTGCCTTACGAAAATTCCACCTAGTTCTCTGCTTGAAGCACAATTTTTCACAATTTCCTATGTAGTCCAGGATTTGGGGATAGCTTGCGTCTGTGAAGTCGGATTAGCAGATGGTCAGATCAGGTCAGCTGAGAGATAGGTGGGTCCTGTGTAACAGTGCAGGTGGAGACTCTGAGTCCTGGAGAACTAATAGGGTAGTTGTTTCACAAGTATCTTCGATGTATTTCCGTGTGCTATTGTAGTCAGGGTAACCCCAACGTGGCGAGTGTTCGTTGAAGTTACCAACAAGAATGTTTTTATGGTACTGTGTCGTGTATAGTTCTGGTATGTAGCATGTTGTCTGAGGTGGACTTGTAAATCGTATATTTGCTTCCATTGTGTCAGATAGTTATTTTTTGCACATCTGTAGGGTGAGATGCTGATGGTATTGTTACTTCTCCTTGTATGTCATTTCTGATATAGGTCACCATGCCCCGACAGTCATTGCACTTATTGGTATAACTAGTATATCCAGTGAGATGCAGATAAGAGTCTTTATGCAGGGTTTCTTGTAGGGCAGCCACGTGTACCCTGTGGTTGTTTAGCAGTCTGGGAAGTTCAAGTTTCTAATTTCTTATTCCACAGATGTTCGGCTGCAGAATATTAAGTATCTGTGTATTTTTTGCTGTGCGGTCTGAGTTCTCTGTGCTCTCCCTTCCACTCTGCCTTCTCCTGGAGTGTCTGATTTTCCTATTTACCTGAAATTGTCCAGTAGACAATTTTTCACACATGACAGCCTGGTTTCCCATTGTCTGGCGCCGGCCTCGATAAACGAGGCGACGTCCGATCTCGTATGTATACTTAAATTTTGACTCTTTCATATTTATGGCATTGTGATGCTAGGGTATCTATGGATTACATACCTCCCCAGGCAGCAGCCAGAAATGCCCTGTATCAGTTTTTAAAGGAAATTTAGGTTGTGTTTCTGCCTTCCTCTTTAACACGTACCTAAGGTAGGGCTCTTAGTGTGCTCATTACCTGCAACCAGATTGCCTGCTGGTTTCGTTGAGCTCTTATGGCTCTAAGCATGGCCTAAGCATGAGTAGTTGGGGCAACTGGATCGTCACGTCCTGAGTCACTGTGCTAAACAATAGTTTCCGGTATTCAATGGGTGGGGGATGGGGGGGGGGGGGGGGGCTAGCATACTTGTTTCCATTCCTTTGACTGTTCAGCACCCCTCCAGCTCCTTCCCTCCCACAGGGGGCATTACAGTGTGGTGCACCGGGTTTATTATCGAGGCTTGCTCCTCTAGATCCATCGTGTTTTGCCTGGGGATTCGCACTCCCAGTTGCCAGGACTAACTCGGGAAGGGTGTGACTCTTCGACACGCAAAATGGTCTTGGGTTAAGAGAGGTTATGCTAGGTCAAGAATCTGACACCGCAATGGACTCTCCTTTCATGAACAGATATTCACTAGACCTAGCATGAGGTAAGGAAAAACAATAACTACCCATAACACCAACACTTCTTACCCCCTGCCTCTCGAGGCTCAGTCCTGGCGTTTATTTACCTTGTGGCATTGTATAACATATACATCTTTTCTTCTACTGTAGTACACTTAATCTTTTCTTAGACCTGAAAATGTGTTTGTCAATTTTTAAATGTATTGTATTAGATTCCACAATAGACAAATATTTTTTTTAATAATAATTAAACCTTAACCCTCATATCAAACAAGCCTTTTTTTGCCCACTCTGGAGAGAGTGATATGGGGAGGAGTGACCAGGGACTCTAGTCGATGCTTGACGCTAAGAGAAAAGGCAAGACGGACTGCTACTTTCACCGTTGTTATTGGAACTTAGCGTTCGGTGCTGAGGATGGGGACAGAGCACTTATGGGAATGCCCCAAGTGATGTGATGTCGGTTTTTGAATCAAATCAAATCAAATCTACCCAGTTTTAACCGTATACTAGGAAACGAGCTAAGAAAACATGTGTGTCTGAGATCCCCTCCCCACCCCCAATCATCAGAACACCAAAGTGTATAGTCAGCATGCGGTCCTCAAAAGTAACAACGGTTTCATGAAGAAGGTGGCATTTGTTGTCATCTGCGGCTACCCTAAAGTATAACTAGATTGCTGCTGTAAGTATACATCACAAACAGAATACTGACTTATCTTGTGTACACCCTAGAATCATCCAAATATATTCAGTATGTTTGCTTTCGAGCTTCAACGGCTGACTGATATAGTGAGCAGTTCTTGTGTATAATTTATGACCGAAACAAATCAAGTGTTGATAAGTTGGGAATATATTTTGCTCCATGTCAATTTCAGACATACTGTTCTATACATAAGCCCCTTTGGCATTTTACTGCAGTGCCTCCACATGATGCCTGAAAGACAAGCTTCCGTCGAAGGTTCCACAGTTTCACTTCAGTCTAATGCGTCTGTCATTAACTTTACAGTTTCAGACATCAGATCTAACAATCGTGTTTTCCAGAAAGCACCATAAATCAGCACTTTTTCTCTGTTGGTGCTACCCCTTATCGCTGTACACCCGCTAGTAATTCTGTTTTGTTCACTATTTTCTGAAGTTCTTGCGCTGCCTGTCGCCGAATCTCTCTCTGTCTATACAAATTACCACCATCTGCACATGTTACTCTCAGCCCCACTTCCGGCATTTCAACTTCTGCAGTTTTCCTCGTATACACAATTACGAGAACTTGTGAAAATGCAGTTCCCTGGAGTCTGTGAAAATATTGCACGACTTTTTCACGCCATTTGTCTTATTTGGCATACAGTGCAAGATCTGTATTTTCTAGACCGGGCTGAACTTGTGGATTATGTGGTCATCATCACACCAACCGCCTTAACTTCCAAAGACTGTACCTGGTACACATCTAAGGCTGGGAAAAAAAATCATTTTTTTAAATGATGCCGACTTCGTCCAGGAACTGAATTCTTGACCTTCCGAGTGTTCAGCCGCTACACGACGGCAGTACCCTTTTCTCCATAATCGTGGAACCAAATGTTTCCTTTCTTTTTAATTTAATTTGAATTAATATTACTTCCCGTGTGTGTTCTAGGTTCCTGTTATAGTGAAAACAAGAATAGACCCACTGAGTACCCAAATGGGTGTCGTAAGAGTCGACTAATTGGGAGCTTACTTCAAAGTCGGAATGCATCTACCTGAGAGGCAAGGAACCAACAGTCTGCACGAAAATGAGTCAGATTTGTCAAACGGATGCACACTTAACACTCAAGATCTGAAACAGAACTGCAGAAGTGGACGAACAACCATAACTTTCCGCCAGAGTTTACCTCTGGTTGACGTGAAGAAGAAGAAGAAGAAAGAATTAGTAATACTTATAGATTCATTAGAAGTGATGTAATCTTACCCAGTAGACTCACAGTAGTAGTATCGCTAAAGCCTTGTTTAACAAAGCACACAATGTTGATAATGTTGGTGACAATGCCTACAATATTTATTGTCTGGCACAACGAAGTGAACATTACATATGCGACTACGTTTACAGTTAACTCATCTATGACATAGCTTGCTGACGATTCTAACGAATTCGTCTGATTGATATTTTGGGACATTGTCACCACATTAACGAATTACTCAGAATTTATGATTATATTAACCGAGAAACAAATCTTCACAGTATTACCTTTTCGAGTACAACATAAAAAAAGAAAACCTATTTAAATAAGGCTTAGGGGCTGAATTAATTATATGTTGGAAATATTTTATAGAAATAACCGAGAAAATATACTATTCAATAATCCACTTTTAAATGTCTCCACAAACTAATGGCATCAAATTTGACATTAACGATGTTGTTTAAAAATGGCATAAATCTATTGTTTTCTGAATTGCACTATAATTACAACAATGAGAAACAGTTGCACATTATATTTCTGTGTGTATATATATACGTAAATATACATATATAAATTTATATAGGGGGTTAGATAGATTATTTTAGTAAACCTATGAACATATGCATAATTACATTTATAATAAGCGCGTGTAGTACAGACATATATCGAATTTGAAATAAACATACGGTGCTTGTTTCTTGTTCAGGAATGTTATGTTTAACTGTGGACATGTTAAGTAGAGCTAGCTGCTTTTCCAGTATACATTTACAAAAGAACAAGAGTCTAATTTCAAAATTTTCGCGATTATTTTAATTATCTTTTGGGGGATAAGAATAAAATACACATTTGTGTAACAACAATAAGAAAATGGTGTAGGGTCTTGAAGATTTAAAAAAAAAATCACTTTAATTCTGTTTTCATTGTATACTTCAAGTGCAATAAACTCACATAAAAAGTTTGCTGTCTGTAAAAACAAGACCAGGTGCAGACTGTAGTAGTAACCATGTGCCGTTCATTCGAAAACTGAGGATAAAGCTGAGGAAACTAAAATGAGGTTCAAGAAATACCACATTAGATTTGGCAGTGCTTGAACAAAATCAAGAAATGAATAAGTGGCACACCATTACTGTTCAAAAGCTTAAAGTGTCATTTCAACAGACATCAAGAGAAATATTACCAGACATAATGGAAAGAGCGAAGAAAACATGAATGACAAACAGTGGACAATTTTACATCTGATGCAAATTAAAAGAAAAAAAAATAAATACAAGTTATATGAATACACAAGAATAGAGAGATCGAACGTAAATATAATGCATCGAAAGAAAGTGATGAACACACACGACATATATAACAGAATACAAGAACAATACGTTTTTATAAATTAATATATAGCAGTCATTCGCTTTAAATCAAAAGAAGGTGAAATATTAATGGACAGAGCGAATGCAACTGAAAGATGGGCAGAGTGTATAACAAAGCAATACGACGATAGCAGCAAACCAGACAGAGAGAGAGTCATGAGTATTGGGAAGGGCCGAATATACTTAAATCGGACGGGAAGATGTTATAAACCAAATGCAAAAATGTAAAACTCTAGCGCCATATAACAGCACGATTAAAGAAATAACAGCTGCTGGTGAACTGAGTTTAGAATTGTTGACAAAAGTGTTCAATTATATTTATAACAGTGCAACCTGATGACATAGCTTCACCAAAAACACCTCTTGCAGTGACATGTGGAGAATATCGAGCAATTAGTTTAGTAATTCACGTATATAAACAAATATATAGAATTATCATGAGAAGATTAAGGTGCACAACTAAACCAGAAAATGGAGAAGGGCAGTGTGGTTTTATTGAAGGTATAATTGCAGCAAACTACGCCATGTTTATCTCGAGAACACTTTCAGAGAGAATTGACTCAAAAGAGATCTTCATTTGTGCTTTACTGATTAACAAAGGCTTTAGATACAGTGCAAATTGAAGACATTAAAAGCATTTTGGATATCTTGAGCATTCATGGGAAAGGTGTGAAACAAAAATAAAACATATACTGGTAACAAGAAGCAGCCATAAGGACTGAAAACAAACTTGGGACTTTTCAAAAGTTTAAACAAGGCGTTAGACATGAATGTCTATTTAATAAATTGTTACTGTGAAATAAAAATTAGATCCTTCTCTGGTATGTTAGGAATATTGGTGGGTTTGCAACCTGCAATATGTTTACGACGCAGTTGTTATCGCTACAAATTAAACACAATTGCAAGAAATGATAGATATAATAGTAACAGCAACTTGAAACACCGGTCTCAGTTTAAACAGCAGAAAACAAAATTAGTTATGTTACTAACAAAGAAAACTGACTCTCAGAATTGCAACATCAAAATAAGTGGTACAAACATCAAGCAAGTTGATATGTCTAAGTAATTACATACCCGACATCAAATTAAAGATGTATTAAAGCCGTTAAATGTAGAATAGCTCAAGCAAAGGCAGCATTTTACAACAACAAAAAACGACGTTTTTATGCAATCTTTTTTCGTCAAATGAGAGGAGAAAAATAATTCGTAAAAGCTATAGAAATCATATTTTTATATACAGAAGCGAATCATGGACCGTGACTAAATTAGTGGAAACTTTGTTTAGAAGCTGTGAAGATGTGGTTTTAAAGACGGATGATGAGAATACAATGGAAAGATACAAATAATAATCCAGACATCTTGAAACAAACTGACTCACGGAGAGAGCTGATTGCCCACATCAGAAAAAGACAATCTACATTATTTGGTCATGTGATGAAAAGAAAAAAAAAAACTGGAGAACATTGTGACATTAGGACTATTTGTGTGTGTTAGTTTAGAAGGGACGAGGCAGAGGAAGACCGAGAGAAAAATGCTGAACAGTTTGACATCATGGCAAGAAGGATCATCTGTATCAGAGTTGATTGAAATTACTCGCGACAAAAAGTTGTAGACAGACATGACCTGCAACGCCACACGGCATAAATTTTAAGAAACATACAATGACACAATAATTCATAGGCAAAAAACAGTAGTAGAGAGCTGCTTGTCAAAGGTAACCTTAAATCCTTATATAAGCCATAACTAATCTTAACATCTAGATTTTCAAAGTTTCATGGAACCTTATTTACCTTCATCATCAAGTAGCAGTCCTTTGCAGAACGTCGCTCTCATCACAGTCTACCTGAAAGAAACTCCGTCTCTCGCCAGTTCTCCTGCCTCATATATTTTCATACTCAAGAAGTCACTTATATCCTGTGCCCATCTTCGTGTCGGTCGGCCCCTGCCCCTCCTTCCTGGTACCATGCCTTCTGCTATAGTTTTTTCCAATCCGTTGTGGCGCTTGATATGACCAAAATATTTCAGCTTCCGAGAAAGGATGCTGTTTATTAGCCAATCTTCCTTGATGTTCAGATCTTTAAAGATGTCAATATTTCTCCTCTTCTTTTTCCAAGATATTCTGAGAATCTTTCTATAGCATTTCAGCTCAAAAGCCCCTATTCTCTTTCTTAAGGACTGAGAGATAGTCCACGACTCACATCCGTATGTAGCCACAAGGAAGATGCATGCTCTCAAAATTCTAATTTTTTTATCTCCTTGCTGGTGCTTAACCATAGACTTTTAAGGCTGTTAAATCTTTGCTTGCCAAGGTCATCCTCCTTTTAATTTCTGTTGAACAGTCTCTATTATAGATCCTAGATATTCAAAGTATGTGACATTTTCAATTTCTTCATTATTTATTGTTATTTTTGGGTGACAGCCAGTTTTACCTGTGGACATTATTTTTGTTTTCTTTAAATTCAAGAACAGATTTTGATCATCACTGTGCTTTTGGACAGACAATATTAAATGTTCGATTCCCTTTACGCTGTTCGAAAGAAGGACTGTGTCATCTGCGTAGCTGAGTTCCGGAATAAGGTTGCCACCAATTTTGAGCGGATCATAACTGTCACAAGTCTGGTCATTTTTGACATTTCTCATTATATATTCTGAGTATATATTGAATAGGTATGGTGAGAGAATGCACCCATGCCTCACCCCCTTTTGCACCTCGAACCAATCAGATGTTTCACCAGCTGCTCTGATGGCTGCTTGTTGTTCATGATAAAGATTTTCGATTAAATGCACTAAATGCGCTGGAAACCCCATTCTTTTCATAATAGTCCACAGTTTGTGGTGTTGGACACAATCAAATGCCTTGCTATAATCAATAAAACAAGCATGAGAATCCTTGTTGTATTCTCTGCATTTTTCAAAAATTATTCTCATATTAAAGATGTGATCCCTAGTTCCTCTACCCTATCTGAAACCAGCTTGTGCTTATTATAGCTCATATTGTAGTTTCCTTTCAATCCTTTTCATGATAATTCGTTAACGGATTTTGCTAGCATGACTTATTAATGCGATGGTACGGTAGTTGGAGTATAGTTTCAGATTTCCTTTCTTTGGGAGAGGGATATAGACTGTTCTTTTCCACGCTTTTTTATTGTATTTACCATACCAAGTAAAAATGTTAACATCACATTTCAGAGCCTAATTGTGCACTGGGAATCATTTCTAATACAAATGGTTTCTTGGTGCCAGGATATCAGTCTGTTCAGTATCTCCTCTTATGGTCTCCTCTGTACTTCAATCACTCCAACCGTTTCGTTGTTACGGTATAGTATAGTTTATGTGCTCATGATAGGACACATGCATTATCCTCTAATGCGGGTAATAATTTCTTTTCAGGGGTTTATGAGAAATTCTAGACCTCTTTTTGCTTCGTTTTTTTCAACGATATCTTCTCAAACCTCAAACCTTTTTATTAGAGCAATGTTTCTGAGTTTATTTATTTATTTATTTATTTTAAAGTTTAAAAAAAAAAAGCACGTGGTAGCATATTAAAACAAGTTAAAGTAGTAAAGATCCCCTGTCCCCGCCTCTAGGCGTATCGGGCATATTGGAATAGCGCCCATGTGTTTACAGGCCATCGGCATTACGTGGGTAATGTGGTAGGCATCACGCCGGCCGTCTTTAATTACCAAGGACATACATCCTGGTACCCGTTTTAGGCTAGTTCGACCTGCGACGACTCATACCATGATAAAAATCCACGCAGCCTGCAGTGGGTTTTGTTTGCGGTAAGTCGGAAATACGAGTTGGACTCGCAACAAGTCACAGACGCCGCATAATAAAAAAAAAAATAAAAAAAAAAATCAATATACATTTTAAATTAATAGGCTACCTATACTATTGTTTCCTGAAAATAAACACCAAATGTCATGATTATACTTTTTGTATAAATCAAGATTTTGAGATGTTAGACTATGACAAATGAAAAAAAAAAACTGTCAAAATAAACGTTTAAACTCCTAAAGTCAAATAAAATATGGTTAAAACAGAATTTGAGTGTACTAACACATAATTTTTTTTTGTGGGGGGGGGGGGGGGGGTTGGGGGGGGGGGGGTTGTCTTACTAAAATTGAAAACATTAGAGTGAACAAGTCTGTCCATTTTGAAAAGACTCATGCTTTGCTCATGCATAATATATTTGTTGCTAAAGGACATGTCTAATAGTATTATTAGTAATACAGACCAAAACGGGCCAAAAAAAAAAAGGTTATGTCCGAATTGGGTCCAATACATTGTGTTTACCATCTTATCTTATGTAATTAGTTGAACGGTCACTGGATGTTCTTTCAGTCCTTAAAATATTTAACTTTAATCTTCCAACAATCCAGCCTCTAAAACTGTGTAGTGCTTCAATGAAAGCAATCGAACTTCACTCATATCTGCTACAATCCGTCAGAGCAACATTTTCTTACCAGATAGCATTGATCTCTAGCAACACCCTGTCAATTACTACAGTGGTATTTTTAACAGGGAAACGTCATCATTTGTTTGTCAGGAATTAGGATATTGCGCATAATTAAAATAATTAACACGTCTTAACAACCTTTGCATTCCTTTCTAGAACCATCTATTGTTTATTAGAAGAGATAAGTTTACTAATAAATAATTTATAAATAGTATCTGAGGTAATATTTTTTAACTTGCCCTAACGAAGATATTGCAATAGTCATCTTTATAGAAATCTACAGAGGGCTAGTGGCAAAAAATGAGTATGTTGTGGTGTTAACTATCTGATGCAATCCAAACCCAATTAGAAAATCCCACGTGAGAACGCAAAGAGTGAAATAGTTGTAGCATACAAGAATATTCTAAAAATTGTAGTGAATAGAAAACATATTCCACATATGCCAGCCCCTAAGTATAAATAGTGGGTAAGAAACAACTTAAGAAACCTTCAGTCAACGAGACATAGAAGAGGATGGATTAGTAATATAGTCTCTCAAAAAGGAATTTCAACCTTTGAGAATCAGAGGACGATGGACTATTGTCATTGACTCTCGCAGCTGTGGAGATGCCAGCTCAACACTAGAAAAAGAGGAGCTAGTCACATTGAGCCCCGAATACTGTCAAAAGTGAGCAGACATTAAACGAAACAACGAACTACAGAAACGACACACAAGATACAGGAATCCATTGTTAACAGAAACACATCAGACAGAAACACTACTGAGATGTTATAGTCGACGATTTAACCTTTAGTAGCAGACAGCACTAGAAGCCAGGCGGCAGTTACAGACACTAGAACCAGTTAACAAAGTAACTAGATATAAAGAACACAAAGCGACATCAAGAGTATGCAAGCATAGAGCTAGTAAAACAGAGGCCATTCAGAATATAACTGACGTTTTTGTGACATTCCTGAGGTATAACACACAGACACAAGAAGAAAAAAAAAAAAAAAGAATAGTTGTTTCCAGACATTTTATTATTAAGCAACAGAGTCACGCGAGAAGCATGCAGCGAGAATGAAAGACCATCATCATCACCACTATCGACACCATCATATTTCACTCTGTCTATATTCTTCTAATTGCCTCATCCTGTGACAAACTAACGACCAACCTTTGTACGACATCAATGTTCGAGAAGAAGACATCTGTGCTACAGGATTGTGCAGATTCTTCAATGTTATTATTCCGAATTCTTTGTCTGTGTTCATTAGCTGCACTCATGAAACTAATTTTCAAAGTAACTAATTAGTTATAAAAGCTCTCGTAGGAGGGCTGTATTAGCAATGATGTGTTGCACCGCTGTTTTTATAGTCAGTGAATTTTTCCTATAAAAATCTTACGAAAAGTGTCCCTGTATTTAGTGCTCATTTTGTAAGAAATAAATATATTCATTAGACAACAATTTAGCTCTACATGTTATAGGGGAGCCGGAAAGTAGGTTAGTCTAACTTAATATTTTCCATTTATTGAAAATTCTGGCTCAAAAGCCACCTGCAAGCATCATTATTGATTAGCAGCACACAAACAAAAATAAGGTTGAAATAAAATAACTCTTTGCGATCTTTTGGTTACGACTAGACCACTTGTTAACTGTTGCCAGTGGGATATTTGTGTTTCTCCATTTCGCGTTTATGGATAATGAAACACGAGAGTTAGGTGATATTGTTATGATTACACGAATGGTAAGAAAGTGAATAACAAGCAGTTTGACAGTAAGGTGGATTTCTCAACCTTCTCTCGGCCCTTTTTGGTAAATTTGTCGAATGATAGGTTTTTTTTCGCAGGAGAAAATTCTGGTTTCCCAAAGGGGTTTACGCCTTAATTTGTTGCCGAATGAACGTGAAAATAAGGAAGGGGAAGCTGATGATTTTTCACCCGTTCTTGAGGGGTGGGCAAATTTTCCTTCCCAAAAGAAGAAAAAATATTTTTTAAAACCCCCTATGTTCTACATTTGTAATGGAAGCAGTATTAAAAAAAAGTTTCCGTTTAACAAGTATTGCCCCATTTTCTAACCCCCAATTGTTGATACGAAATAGGGTGCGGGTTTTTTTAAAAATCAGGTCTTTTGGCACCTGTGCAAAATTATCCCCCAAAAAATTAAAATTTTTTAAAATTAAAATTAAAAAAGCGACCTTTTCTGTTTTAAGGGGCAATTTGGGGTTATAAAGGGCTAGTCTACATTTTATAGAAACGTTGGGGGTTTTCATTTTGGAAATGGGTTTTAATTCACGCTGGCCCTTAACCCTTTCCCAAAAAGTCCTGGTGCCCTTTAAAGGGGGGCAAACAAGGGGGCCCCGGGGTT
>CAJHNH020001230.1:172500-187415 GCA_905116865.2 Candidula unifasciata | reverse complement strand
ATTATATTTATATACAACAGGACTTTTCTTGATTACCTGTATAGCTAGTTAAATATTCAAACCAGACCCCATTGTCCATATATCTGTTTTGTAACTCTGTTTGGCAGTATTTCAGTCATGCTGAATTGTCACCCATTTAATCAGTTAATATGTTATCCACACACATATTTTGGGTCTGTATTCTATTCCCTGCAGTTTGATATACAACATTACATATTTGCGCACCTGGTTAGCTGAAGGAATCATTATTGAGCCCTTATTGCCTACATATCTCCCTTGTGACTCGGTGAGGCACAGTCTAGAAATATTTCAGTCATGCTGACTTGTTTTTCCTCTAATCACCGAACATGTTATTTACTGATCAGTATTTCTATTCTGTATTTCATTTGCAACATTTAGATGCACAACATGATGTACTTACTCACTCGGTTAGCTAAAAAGAGTATTTATTGAGTCATAATGTAAATTTTCAACACATATTGTTTAAAACGTTTTTCTGGGAATAATCTCAACAGGAGGCTATGTCATTGACCTACTATAGACTATTTTATGTCAGTGAAATGACTTTTGTCTTAGCAGGGTGCAGTCTTCCCTGTTCAATTTTGTGGTCTTCCAGAATTATATTGACAGATTTGCCAACCTGTGAAAATTAGCACAGTTGTCTAATATAATTACTAAAGGGCAAAAACTCTGCAGTTCATCATAGGAACCCTTAGCTGAGTGATACTGCCGTGTATAATCTAGATATGGCACCAGCAGTAATGCTGATATACTGATATCATGATTGTAAATCAATAGCCTGCGATACTTATGCCATATACAGACACATTGAATATATTGGTGATAAGCAGTATGCAAAATTTATGAGCCACGGCTGCAAAGAAATTTGAAATTTGGTGAATATAAGTAAAGAAATTTGTATAACTTATGTCTGTTGGAAAGCCTAGTGGTCTTCTTCAATAGAAACTGATTGCTGTCTGTACATAACTTAGATGCCTCTTTGAGGTCCAAGGTCCAGTTCACTAAGCAAGGTATGATCGCCCTCATACTTTGTGGCTTGGAGTCTGAGCTGGTTTCCTCCCCTTATGGTTGGGATGAGGTGTTAGGTCGGGCATGTAGTTAAAAGCTGATAAGGCGCCTGTGTGTTTTTGTGGTAGTTGATTACTGGCCATACTGTGTAGTTTCTTCTTTCAGAAGACAATGATGGGTGGGACCCTCATTTTGTTTTAAAAATAATATGTGTGTATGTTTACAAATGTAATCTTGGTTGCCTTAGTTGGTGACCTCTAGTCTGGCTGTGCTTCCTCGCGTAAGTGGGCTGGCTTTTTCCCTAAAAACTGGGTGTCATGGCGGCTTGGTTGGTTCTGATTGGCTGCTGGCTTCGTCATGTTACGGTGGGTTGTCTGGTAGATCAGTATTTGCGGTGACGTCTGTTTGGCATACCCTGCCTCCTTTGTTTCCATCTTGCCTCCATCAACTGTGTATGGGCTGCTTGCATCTGTTCATGGAGCCCATTAATTTTTTCATAAAAGGTTTTCCTTTTCTCAGCGGGTAGCAAATCGACTTTATTCCACTCCTTGTGATCAAAAGTGATGACATAATTGTTCTTGTAGAGCTCGAGCTTGTGCGGGTGTATTTGTTCGTTAAAGCCTTGTAGCATCTTTAGGACGTCGGCCTCTCCTTACGGCCTACCGCTTCTTCGCTGTCTTCATAGGTTGTGGCCTCATCTGCGGCTCGGGTCGCTTCTGGAACTTTGCTCTGGTCTGTGGTTCCTACTGGTTCCATGGGCTGTGCTTCTATGCTCTCCTCGTCGGATTTTGTCGGGTCTTATTCTCCCTGTTCATTGGGCTCACATTCCAGGTTTTTTGAGGTTTGCATTTGCTTTCTTCTGGCCGCTTCATTCCTCGCATTCTCTCTCGCTTCAATCAATATATTTGTGGCTGCTAGGTCCTTTTGCAATTGTGCGTTTTCTTCGCTGACTTTGGTTATCTTCGCTTCTGTTGCTGCAAGTGACTTCTTCATATTTGAGATTTCAGTCTGGCTGGTTTCAGCACTTTCTTCCTTTTGCTTCTTGAGTTCGTTCAGGACTTCTAGGAGGTCATGCTTGAATTTCCCCATGTCAGCGATTTCATTCTCAAAACGTTTCTGGTTTTCTAGGGATTCTTGCAGCAGTCTTCTTATCTCGATATTTTCGTCTCTGTCAAGATCTCGCTGAGTTTTGATGGCTAATTTTTCCTCCCATAGGGCTTCAATCTCTCTTATTAGGGTGGAGATCTCGTCCTGGAATTTATTCATTTCTATGTTGTCTCGCAGTCTGGAAGCCTGGTAGCTCTGCCTTTCCCTTGGGTGGGAGTAGTGTTTGTTGGCGGTAGCTGTCATTGATCTCCTGCAGTCCTTGAGATATGGGCATCCCTGATATCTCGCTCTGTGGGCGCCTGAGCAGTTGCTGCACTTCCGGTTTATGTTGGGCTTCTTGAATTTGCTATCGATTTTGGCTAGCGGGCATTCCTTGAAGTCGGGGCTTTTTAGCAGAATCGGCATGATGGGCTGTTGCGGCAAGTCGTGGTGGTGTGCCACGCCCTGTTGCAGCATGAGCACTGGATGATGTCACTGCTGTAGACTCCAGGCTGCTGCTTTCATAGGCGGGTGCTGGTAGGTCCCTGCGCCATGACTGGGGCGGCTTTAGGTGATGGCTTCACGATAGGGGAGGCTTTAGGTGCTGGCTCCACAAAAGGGGAGGCTTCAGGTGTTGGCTCCATAACAGGGGAGGCTTCAGGTGCTGGCATCTCTCGGATAGGTGAGGAAGGTGCCACGATAGGGGCGCCTGTCTCTAATGCTGGTGGAAAAGCTGCAGCAGTGTTTTTAGGTGTGGCCGGCATCTTCTTTGACTTAGGTGCGGCTGCTTGCGCCTGTTTTTTTTTCCATGATGGAAAAAATGCTGTTAAATGGCGGTATATACCGAAAGCTAGATCCCTGTGGAATCGGCAAGGCTTGTTGAGTGTCCTGAGAAGGACACCAAGTGTGCTTTCTCCACAGTTCTCTAGACAATCGTTTTACAAAATGGTGCTACAACTGGCTGCTGAAACCTCACCCGCAACGCTGAATGTACAATAACCAGTCAAGACTGACTCAGCCAAATGTCAAGCGAGTCGATGTCAAGTATCTAGTTATCGAGAATCGGGCCACAATTATACAGTGTTATGCACCAACAAATGATAAAGATGCATCTGTTAAGGAAGAATTTTACATGCAGCTTCAAAATAATATAAATAATGAAAGAAATGGCAACTTAAAAATGTTGATGGGTGACTTGAATGCCAAGATAGGATCAGACAACACAGGTTATGAAGAAATTGACACAACATGATATACTTACTCAGTCAATTAGCTAAGAGGAGTGTTCATTGAGAGATAATGTTAGTTTTCAACCCATATTCTTTAACACATTTTTCTGGGAGGAATCTTAACAGGAGGCTATGTCACTGACCTACCATAGATTATTTCACGTCAGTGAAATGTCCTTTTTCTTAGCAGGGTGTAGTCTTCCCTATTCAATTTTGCGGTCTTCAGAATTGAATTGACAGATTTGTCAACCTGTGAAAATTAGCACACTAGTCTAATATAATTACCAAAGGACAGTAACTCTGCAGTTTATCACAGGAACCCTATGCTGAGTTTTACTGCCATGTATAATCTAGATATGGCACCAGCAGTAATGCAGATATACTGTTAACATGATTGCAAATCAATAGCCTGCGATACTTATGCCATATACAGACACATTGACTATATTGGTGATAAGCAGTATGCAAAATTTATGAACCACGGTTGAAAAGAAATTTGAAAATTAGGGAATATAAGTAAAGAATTTTTAATAAATTGTGTCTGTTTGAAAGCCTAGTGGTCTTCTTCAGTAGAAACTGACTGCTGTCTGTACATAACTTAGATGCTTCTTTGAGGTCCAAGGTCCAGTTCACTAAGCAAGGTATGATCGACCTCATACTTTGTGGCTTGGGGTCTGAGCTGGTTACCTCCCCTTATGGTTATGGTAAGGATGAAGGTTGGGATGAGGAGTTATGTCGGGCATGTAGTTAAAAGCTGATGTCCTTAGTGCAGAGAAGGCAATCTGTGTGTCCTTGTGGTAGTTGGTTACTGGCCTCATTCTATCTGGCGGTTGCTCCGGCTTGCTACATCAAGCACCATGTGTGTCGTTGTTGACTGCACTTGGTCGCAACACACAGGTGTGTCAGATTGGACTGGCTGAGCGGCGCTAGACTGGCTCGTGATCATGGTACGTTCAATTGCCTAGGTAATGTTAGATTTGATTTCCATTGTGATTTCCATCTTTGATAGGAGATAGTTTGATGGCAGGTGATTTGTTGGCATATTGAAGCTTAAATATGTTTCAGTTTTTGCCAATGGTTTAGGTAATCTCACTGAGCATATGGTGTCCTTATCATATTTCCTTTCTAGCTGGAGATGATTCATGTTTAGATTTTGGTCGAGCACATTGTTGTTGTTAATGTTATTCGTGGACCACGCTGATGTTATGTTGAGTAAAATAAACAGGTGTTTAATGTGATCATAATTCATTTGCTTGATTTAATTTAGGATCTGTAGTCCGTGGTTCGTCTAGGTGTATGTACCCATGTAGTTGTTGTTGTTGTTGTTATCGATCCAGCGGCGCATGAGCTTTCGCCCTTTGGCCCAATGCCATGTAGTGGAATTTGCAAGTTTTCACAAGCTGTTCTTTTCCTCTCTACAAGGTGTTCCACTTGTCTGGTCTCGGAGGGAGTAGCATTCTTATAGTCTTGCTGAGTTTTTGGCACTCAAAGAGATGGTGTTCAACAGTTTCATAGGGGTAGTTACATAGCTGGCACTCTGGGGAGTGTTGTGGCTGTGTTCTGTTTAGATGTCCATTGAGTGGAGTATGTTGCGTTTTAATTCTGAAGATGGTGGCCTGGTCTCTTCTTGTTAGATGGTTAATGCTGTCATTAGGATCAGGGCCAACCATGTGTCTATAAACCTCTCTTCCAGTGTCTCCCATGGCCCATCTGTTCAACCAAGTCTCTTTGTTTATAGCTCTTATAAGAGTTTTTGCTATCTGTAGGGTTGTCGCTGTAGTTGGTTGTTCTTGTGTTGCTCCTTTCTTTGCCAGTCTGTCAGCTCTGTCATTACCTGGTGTGCAGGAGTGGCCTGAAATCAACTGCATCACTATTCTGTTGTTGTATCAGGTAATAAGCTGATCAGCATCCAGGGTTATCTTGGCTATGTCAGTTCTGCAGCGTTCACTGCCCTCCAGAGCTTGAAGGGCAGACATTGAATCTGTGAAGATAATATTTTAGGCCTTTGAAGGGTAAACATCCATTACAGTCTTAAGGTGGTATACTGCTGTTTCCAGTGCAATTATTTCGGCTTCATAATTTGAACAGAATTCCCCGCATGCATCAAAGATCTCTTCAACAGATCCATTAGGATAACAAATGTAGATTCCGTAACCTGCTTTAATGGTAGCTTTAAATGCTGATCCATCAGTATAAACATGTATCCATTCTTGGGGGTAAGAATCAATGGTCTTTAGTGATGAGTTTATAAGAGCAATTGGGTCAGACTGTTTGGTTTCCTCACCTACCAATTTAGTTTGGACTTCTGGAGCTTTAAAGCGAGCATGTGGTGGTAGGTTTTTTGCAACATTCTGAATTCCTTGACGTCTTTCTGGGAGGTGGTATCTGTCCTGAATTTCATTAACACAGTGTAAAATCGATTTGTGCTTTATTCTGTGTTTGTATTCCCAGTTTTTTTACAAGGTGTCTATTAGGATGGTTACGATTCTTTCTAACACAGTTTTCATAAATTTCTAAAGTGGCTATTTCTCTCCGCAACCCGAGGGGTTCCACATTTGTATGGATTTCACATGCAGCAGTTGGTGTAGACTGCATAGCTCCGCAAATTAATCGGAGGGCATTATTTTGTACTCTGTCAAGAGTCTCTATGTTAGTTTTGGAGCAGGTTGTAAGCAGTGAATTGTTGTACTCTATCACAAAGTGAACATATCCTAGATATAAGCCCCTCAGAGTTTCCTTGTCTGATCCCCATGATGTACCTTCAAGTCCCTTTAATAACTGTAACCGCCTCAATGCCTTATTCCTTACATTTTCAATATGATTCTTGAGGCTGAGCTGCCAGTCAAGTTTGACTCCAAGGTATGTAGGGTGCTCTTCTTTCATCACTTGGTGTTTGTCTAACCTCAGGTTAATATTCTTCCTTGCTACTTGATGGCTTTTGGTAAAGACTGTGTAGACCGTCTTTGCACAGTTAACCTTGAGTTTCCATCTTTGGCAGTACTCATGCAGTCTTCAAAGGTCTCCATTTAGTCTTTGGGCTCCACTTTCCACATTTTCATGACTCTGCCATATTGCTAGGTCATCAGCGTACAAGGCTTTTTCAGCCTTGATTTGTTCTGGCAGGTCATTGATAAAGATTAGGAACAGTGTATAGCTCAATGATGAGCCTTGTGGCAAGCCCTCCTCCAAGACTTCTTTAGAAGAGATTGCGTTGTGCATCTTAGTCTGGATTGTTCTATCTATCAGAAAGTATTTCACTCAGTTATACTGTCTGCCATAAATTCCTATGCTCATCATCTTCATCAGGAGACCTTTTCTCCATACTTTGTCATAGTCCTGCTGCAGGTCCACAAAGACGGCCACTGTGTGTTTCTTATTCTGGAAGCCATCATGTATTCTTTGTATCAGTCTGAACTGCTGGTCTTCTGTACAGCTGTTGGTTCTGAAGCCTGTCTGTTCATGGCATAGAACGCCAGAACTCTCTAGGAGCCAATACAAGCGCCTGTTTATCATTCTTTTTGCAACTTCACCCAAGCGTGATGTTAAGGATATCGGGCGGTAGCTTTTGGGGTCGTCTGGAGGCTTTTTGGTTTTAAGAATAGGGACGACATGTGCATTCCTCCATGCCTTTGGAAGTTTGCTTGACCTCCAAGTTTTATTAATAAGCCTGAGAACTACTTCTCCCCCAGACCGGTCAAGATGTAGCAGCATTTCATTGTGGATCTTATCTGGGCCTGGGGATTTTCTAGGTTTTAATTTCTTCAGGGCTTGATCTAATTCATCCATGTTAAATTCATTTTCAAAAAAGGAGTCGCTGGCTGTTGGAGCTCTCTCTTGTTTCTTCAACTGAGAGAGCTGTGTTCTATCGAGTTCTGACAGCTTACCTGCTTTGTTAACCGAGGCAAAATAATGATTCAAATGTTCTGCTTTCTTCTTGTCTTCAGTGATTGTCTTACTCCCATCTGTCACTGGTTTTGGGTTCGCCCTTCTACTTTCTCCGGAGAGGTTTTTAACTAAAGTCCATGCTTTATTTTCATTCTGTCGAAGGTCTAAGTTGGAGCAAGTTTCTGTCCATTTATCTCTTTTAGCCTTATTTACAAGCTTTACTCTGGCACATGCTTTATTGTATTGGATCTTTGCTTCTGCTGAACGTGCAGTTTCGAGCAATATTCTTGCTTTATTCCTTTCAGATATAGTATTTTGAATTTCTTTATTCCAGAAAGGTTCATATGCCTTCCGGCTGATCTTTGGGATGGCTTTCAACGCTGCATTCAGGATTGCTTGTTATATCTTCATAGAACGAACGAACGAACGAACGAACAAACTTTATTTTCAAAGGGTTAAGAATTGGGCACGTAGGCCCGTCTAACATTCTGCCCTTCCACTCTGCTCCTTTCATACAATGTTTCATTTTTACCTCATTTCATAGTTAATAGTAATAATAATAATTGATAATAATAATAATTAATAAAAAGAGGAATGCACAATTAAAAATTTGAGAAATATAGAAAAGAAACAAAAGAACAAAAAAGAGAAGAAGAAAAAAAAAAAAAAAAAAAAAAAACAATATCTAAGTCTTAATTACAAATGCTGGAATGTGCTCTAATTTATACTGACATTACTTGAACGTTTGAAAGAGTATAATAATAAGCCTATTCAAAAAATGTAAGTCTTACAGGTTGCATAGTATAAACATTATCAAAACCAATTAAATATTAGTTACAAATATTGGAATGCATTCGACTGACATCTTCAGTTTTAACAATAATAAGCTTCAGTTTTCAACCTTCACATCTTCAGTTTTAACAATAATAAGCTTCAGTTTTCAACCACCACCAAGTTCCCCAACCTCCCCCCCCCCCCCCAAACCGTTAATAAGAAATACATCAAAGCCTTAACGTACTATAATCTTTTTAGGGGGGCATATAGTCTGTAGTGAAATAATAATCAAATAGTTTCCGATTGTATCTAAAGGGGTTATTGATATTTTTTATTTCCGGTGGAAGATTATTCCACAGCTGAGCTGCAGAGTACGCTAAGCTTGTTTTATATAGGTCTATTCTAGGTTTAGAGATATGCAATATGTTAAGGCGTTTGCTATGTCTTCCATTGTATTTAAATAATGGCCAAAGGTAACATATAACATTTTTAGATATGATTTTCTTAATAAGTTTAGCTTTATTGAATAGTAGGCGTTCCCGGAGCGGTAATAGCATGAGTTCTTTATATAGGTGCGAACAGTCACTTTCATGACTATTAGCTATTAAACGAACAGCCCTTCTGTGCAGTGCTTTCAGCCGTTTGATGACTGAATTTGCACATCCATCCCATATTGTGGAGCAATAGTCTATGTGGGTCTGAATATGAGAAGTATAGAATAATTTCCTAGAGTTTTCATCCAGAAAGTTTTTAATTTTTGCTAGTTGGTATACCTTTGTAGCAGTTTGCTTAACAAGTGTTTTCACATGGGAGTTGAAGGTAAGATTTCCATCGATGATCAGACCTAAAGTTTTGTGCTCAGTAACACTTTCTACTGGTGTGTTACCTAGGTAGAGTTGAAGGGTTCTATGAGAGTTTAAAGTGCACAGTTTTTGTCTTGTTGTTATTAACATAGATTTTGTCTTACTTATATTGATTTGCATGCGGTTTGCATAACTCCAACTAACTACATTGTTTAATTCTTGTTGCAAAGACAACTCTAGTACATTACAAGTTCGAGCATTTGAATGGATGGTACAGTCATCCGCGAATAAATCGCACGACGACGACAGACTTAAGGGCAGATCGTTTATGTAAATTGCAAATAGAAGGGGGCCAAGAATAGAACCCTGGGGAACTCCAGAATTTAAAGTAGTAGTCTGTGATATTGATTTATTATGTGAAACAACTTGTTTTCTGTTTAATAAAAAAGATGTTAGCATTGTTAATAGGTTGGAACTCACTTTCATTGTTACCAGCTTTCGGATAAGAATAGTGTGGTCTATCATGTCAAAGGCCTTTTTGAAGTCTATAAACACTGCACCACATATCTTATCTTCGTTAATATTCTGATGCCAGTTTTCTATCATATTTGTTAAGGCAGTATGACAAGAATATTTTGGTCGAAACCCTGACTGGTTGTCAACAATAAGTTCATTTTGATCTAAATGTTGGAGTATTGTTTTGTGAATGTGCTTTTCTAGTGGTTTTGATAGGGATGATAGTAGAGAGATAGGTCTATAGCTACTGGGAATACTACTGTCTAATGATCTAGATTTTATATGAGGATAGACTTTGGCAATTTTAAAGGCTGGAGGAAAGTAACCCTTGGCGATGCACTGGTTGTAAATGTAGGTTAATGACGTGCAGATAACTGATGCAGTACAACGAAGGATCCTATTGCTCACACCATCTAGACCTGATGCATTACTGTTTTTGAGATTAGCGAGATATTTAGAAACGTCATTGACTGACATCAAAGGCATGTCAGTGGGAAAATCTCTGGAGCATTTATTCTCACAAAATGTTGACAGCATGGATAAATCACATGGATAGCTCGGTATTGTAGCCTTTATCTGCTCTATGTCATCCTGAAAGTAATTGCTGAAATCATCAGATGTTATATTAGATGTTACCACACGTGTTGAAGTGTTTTTGTTTGTCAGTGTGTTAATTGCCTTCCATATATCCTTACTGTTTCTTTTATCTGATACTAGGTTTCTGAAATAGTTCTTTTTTTCCTTTCGAATAACATACTGTACTTTGTTACGCAAACTCCGATACGTGACAAAGTTCTTATCTTTGTGTGCCCTATCTCGTTCTCTCATAATGTCGACTACTTCCTGTGTGATCCATGGTGATTTAGTCTGGTGTTTCACACGGACCTCCTTAACTGGCACATGTTTATCAAAAACCCCAAGGAAAGTCTTTAGCCAATATTCCAGAGCATCATCCGGATCAGGAAGTTGATAAACATGGTCAAGAGGTGAACTTAGCAAGTCTAGTAAAAATGCCTCTTGACTGAAATTTTTGTAGCTTCTAAATTTTATGCTTAAATGTTTGTGTTTTTGGAATTTTAGTTACCTTTTTCGACCACGTACAGCAGACAGGAAAATGATCGGACGTTGCAGTAGTGGGAACCTTGCATTCCACTATATTTTCAGGGCTTGTTGTATAAATGTGATCTATAAGTGTTGAAGATGATTTAGTTACTCTAGTAGGTTGTTTTAACTAGTTGTTGGAGATTGTATGAAGTAACTATATTCTCCCATGTGTTGTTAGACTTTTGAGTATCGATATTGAAGTCCCCGAGAAGTATGATTTCTCTGCCTATAGTAATCACTGCATCCATCATGGCAGTGAAGTTTTCATACCAAATGTTTCCAGCGCTGGGGTTGCGATAAAGATAACCAACTAGTAGTGGTTGGTGATTTTGTAGTTTTAACTCAAGCCAAACACATTCTATCTCACTACTTTCTAAGTCTAGCCTGCGGAAAACATTAAGTGAACTACATAAGTAGACCGCTATACCTGTCTCTTGTTTCTTATGTGGATCTCTTCTAATAACACTATAACCATTTATCGATACATCATCATCTGAGATGTAATCATTTAATCGACTTTCAGTAAGACCGAATATCTGAAAATGTTGACTAAGGATGAGGGATAATTCGGGCAGTTTGCCCATTAGATGACATATATTAAGATGACCTAATCTAAGACCAGCTCTACTGAGCCAGTTTTCAAGTTGGCTAGACATTTCCAGAAAGCGTAAAGTGCAAACGAGCAGTGCAAAATAAAAGCACTATGCGAGATAATAACAATTAAAAGCAGAACAAAAAGTAATGGGGAAAAAACGCACAAAAAATATTAACGTGCAAGAGAGTAAATGACAGTTAACAATCAATGTCTTAGCAGCTCACAAGTTAAAATAATATAACAAGTATAATAGTAGCTTATTACACAGTCAATGTGTATATTTGTGAATGTGTATGTGCGTGTATTTGAGATTGTACCCTGAGACTGGTCGAGTGGGTAGCGGAGTACAGGCTAAGAAATACACGCAACGTTCAAAGGTCTGCTCAAAGAAAATTCAGTCAATGAAGTAAATACACGAAACGTTCAAGAAATACGACTCTTTGTGCTGAGGATTTGTATATCTTTAACAGGTATTGTATTCGACTGGCCTATACTGCAGTGACATCAGGAATGCCTGTCTAAGTAGACCAGGGCTAAAACGCATCAGATGTAACATATCAGGATTACAATGAATTGGATATTGTTGTTCAGGTGTGTAGCTGTTTCCAATAGCTGACCTCAGATTTTGGTCGGGGGAGGTCTGGCGCAACAGGGAAGCGCTAACGGAGGATGGTTGTCTGCTAGGAAGAGGAGGAAACATGTCCTCAAAGTTATCTCCCGCCTGTGTGAAGGTGGGTGGGGGTTGTTGAGCTTGTAGCGGTCGATTTCCCCTTGAAGGCTGCTGTGATACTGTGGTGGCGGGAGATCGGGTGTCAGGAATGTGGGCGATTTTACTTGCCGTGACTGGCTTGTATCCTCTGGTTTGAGAATCGTGTTTAGTAGAAATGAGTGGTTTTCGTACTTCTGTGTTGGGTGTCTGTTGTGTTCTGTCTGGGTATTTCAAATTTTGGCTAGTATGCTGGTTCCCAGAGTAGATGTGTGAATTTGGTCCTTATATAGAAGCTTCTTTTGTGCACCAGACTTTGCCGTAAAAAAAAAGGGTGTATTGTTTATAAAATATAAATTGTGCTGACTGCAAAACTTCTCTAGTATCTTATTGTTAGAGTCAGCCAGACCACGCTGACTGCCAAACTGGGGCGCCACTATAGAACTCAGATATATAGATGAATTTGGGCACATGCCACGCACTACGTCCAGTAATGACCGCAGCTGATAAGTAGTGATTTGTTTGTTGTTCATGGTGTCGTTGATTCCAATGTGAATGGTGGTTTTCCTGATGCTATTATGGGTACCCAGCCGCTGTATTCTTTCTGTTAACCTGTCTACCCCTGCACCTGGTAGCGGAATTACAGTTACAACATCGCTCTCTTATGTGGACATACGACTGCTGTAAATTCCTTTCAATGAGGAGTTCCCTATAATAATATGGGTGAAGTCCTGAGATACATGTATTTGGGTTTTTTTGGTAGCCAGCACGTCTTGCTGGGGGTTTCTGCCATTGTTGGCTTTCAATAATTCCATTTTCACGCACAACAGATGGTGCTTTCTTGACGTGTGTGCTGCATGTTGGCATTGTAGGGATTGGTTTATCGCTTGCAACCGACTGCTCTAGAAGCGCATCAAACCGATTGCTAATTTTAATGCCAATAGGATAAATACGTTCTTCTTCAACTTTGTTATTTTTATTTACAGCTGTGTCCTCTGGAGCTGCAAGTTTGCTATGTTGTTTGGACGGCGGTTCCAGTGACTGGACACTGTCTGTCTGAGTTGCCATGTTAAAAGTTTGTGCACATCTAAAAGATTGAATAATACTTTTTAGTGTTTCATTTTCTTCTCTCAGAAGCGTTATTTCCCCCTTGAGTGTGGCGTAATTATCATTTATTTGATTATTGTTTTAAATGCTGGCAACGACAGCATCAGCAAGTGTCTTTAAGGCTGTTTCAATGCCTTCAACGCGACGCTGACAATCAGAGATGGGCTGACTGATGGCAGGGACATTCTCTTGGTCAGTCAGTGTAGTTGTTTCGTCTGGTGCAATGTTTTGCAGATGTATTTTTTCTGCCGGTGCCACGTTCTGGAGAGGTATGGATTGTTCTGTTGCCACGTTACCGAGACGTGTTATTTTCTCTTGATGACGCTCCGGTAGATATTCAATAGCCAACAGAACTGGTCGATCTGCAGCTATTTGGCCCGGACTAGTAACATTAGTGTCAATTGCCTGTGTCAATTCAGAACTGCCCAACATTGCATCAGGCGACTGAGCAGGTTGTGGATTCTTACCATAAAACATATGCACAACTGGGGATGACTTTAAAAACTCGTCATATGTTTTTTGGGCTGACAATTCCAAGGAAACGAATTCCACAGCCAACCACGATTTAATTGCCTCAACTGAGCCCTGGGCCAGCAATTTGTTTTTTTGTGTGGTACAAATGAATTGTTTTCGCTGGTGCAATTATTTTGTCCTCCACGTGTGCGCCTTGTTTGTCTATTCTGTGTTCAATGTGTTCATGTTGGTAGTGTTTGATGAGACAGGACCGAAAAGCCTCATACTGGAAACTGTTAATAAAGGTAACAGTCAAACATTTTCCCTCACTGGAATGTTTGATGGTAAAGCCGGGCTTATTCAAACACTTACTGAGTTTATTTCGCAGTGCCCTGCCTGTGTTTAGCGAGTAAGTTTTGCAAACCGCTGAACGTAGCCCTGCTCGACCCCTGACCTTGACAGTGGGTGATATGGAGCCCTCGCCATCTCCCATTGTTCACCTGCACTGTAGTTTCCGCATCGCCGGGCTCTTAGCTCAGCAGCCAGAACACAAGACCTGTGCGTCGATTAGCTCGTTTAATTTAATCCTTGCTTTTGACTGGTCCTCAAGAATAACATTTTTAGCATTGTTAAATAAAGTTTACATATTCTGGGCAATTTCTTGAAAATAAGCGAATTAGCTAGTTTAAAACCACTTTCACTGGCAGAACGGAACAACAACCATCACGGTGATATATAAATATAGATAGATAGATAGATAGATAGATAGATAGATAGATAGATAGATAGATAGATAGATAGATAGATAGATAGATAGATAGATAGATAGATAGATAGATAGATAGATAGATAGATAGATAGATAGATAGATAGATAGATAGATAGATAGATAGATAGATAGATAGATAGATAGATAGATAGATAGATAGGTAGATAGGTAGGTAGGTAGGTAGGTAGATAGATAGGTAGATAGATAGGTAGGTAGATAGATAGGTAGGTAGGTAGGTAGGTAGGTAGGTAGGTAGGTTGGTAGGTAGGTAGGTTGGTTGGTTGGTTGGTTGGTTGGTTGGTTGGTTGGTTGGTTGGTTGGTTGGTTGGTTGGTTGGTTGGTTGGTTGGTTGGTTGGTAGGTTGGTTGGTAGGTTGATTGTTTGATTGATTGATTGATTGATTGATTGATTGATTGATTGATTGATTGATTGATTGATTGATTGATTGATTGATTGATTGATTGATTGATTGATTGATTCAGTAGCACCTCCCTCGCGGAACCTCGCTGCCATAACAACCCTCCGGAAAACCTTCCTATCATGAGCAAGATGTCCTGCGTCTGATACACCCATCTGGAGATCATCTGCCACATCCTGCACCCATCTTCTCCTTGGCCTTCCTCTTCCTCTCTTCCCAGGCATATACCCCTCCATTATTGTTCTCTCTAGACTTCCATGACGTTTCAAGTGACCAAAATATTTCAATTTTCTTTGTTTTATTGTCTTTACTAGCCAACCCTCTTCAATATTCAGCTCTTGAAGTATGGATGCATTTGTTCTTTTCTTTACCCAAGATATTCTTAGAACCTGTCTGTAACATTTATATTCAAATGCAATTTATGCGCTGTTCCGATTGTTT